>BGPR01000288.1:693260-728097 GCA_013235015.1 Araneus ventricosus
TTCGGACTCAGGGAGGTCTAAAACGTGGAGATTAATCAAAATCTCGTGTTGAAATTTACGATCGACGATTATAATACTTTCTCTTTGTATACTTCGTGTACTAGAAAGTAAAAACGATCAAACTTTTTTTCTATCAATTTTACAAAATGCGCTAGCTACCAAGTAAAGTGTTATTGAATTTTTTTTTCTACAGACAATTTTTTGCAAACTTCGCAAAATCAAAGCATAAGGAGAAAAATTTAACACCTATTCGAAATTAATCAGGTGCTTTTTCACAATTTATAAATGTCTTGGACGTTATCGGCGTGATATTTAAAAACATTTTTGGGCCTTTTCATACCAAATATAAAGGAAATTTAACTAACATAAAACTTACACTTTACTGTTTTTCTTAAAAAATAAAATTATAGATCTAATTCAAATATATCATACAGCTTGGAAAATAAATAAGAGTCTCATTATTATCCATTAAAGTTCAGAATGAAAATAAAAACCTGTATATAAATCAGAATTTTATTTAAAAAAATTATACTTTACAAATCACAGCACACACACAAGATATTGTGATAAAACACACTGCCTAGCATGTGATGGTGGAGTTTGGAAATACTTCAATGCCTGAGACTACTATTATTATTAGAAGTACTGTCTTCAAACTCGTTAATAACGTGTCGGGATGCATCATAGGTTTGTAACACATATTAGTGGATTCTTGTCTCATAGCATTTATTAAAATTCAGCTCGCAATTGGCATAAGAGCTACCAAAAGCAATGTAATTCAGGCATTTAGATTTGATCACTTAATGAAGAATGCATATCAGCAAAACTATAACGCTCAAGGAACTAGTGCATAAATACAGTATCATTGAAGTAAGCATTGATATTTTCTTAGAAATGGTTTTGTGTTCTTACATTTTAAAAAAGAAATAAACATTTTCACTGACTATTGAAATAAACTTAAACTGCAGATGTTATCAGACTTTTAATAAGATAACTAAAAGTCTGTTAAGTTCACTGAAACGTTAAATTTAGTTGATATAATTCTTTACGTTTCCATGTAAACCAAAATTTTCTCTAACAAAAATACAATATTTTAAAACATAAAAAATAAAATTTTCATCCCTTTTCTTTAACCTTTGTTTCAATGTTTGTTCAAAGTGAGCAAAAAATAAATTGAATAATAATTATTTGAAAAAATAATTATTTTTTTTCGGAATTCATTTTATTTTGATGAATTTAAAAGAAATTCTAAGTAGTGTAATATAGAAAACTCATCTAGAAAAAAAACTGCTATAGTTTTAAAAAATCACACCTAAACCTTAGTTATTTTTTTTCAATTCAATGTTATATAACGAAATAAACAACCCCCCTCTTTTCTAATCACCCCCGGCTTCTCAAATGTTTCTATGCTTGAATGGGGTATTGAAAGAGATTGGGCAACAAAATCTATTTTACTTAACAATTCGATTAAAACATTGATACATTGAAATAAAATCTTATATAACATAAGTGTATTACAGGGAAAACACTTGAAACATAATACAATTTCAATCCAGGCTGACAAATATTAAACCGAACTTTTACAGAATCCAAATTCGGACACACACAACTAGAAAAAAAAATCCAAAACTGACTTTCTTTCTGAAAGAAGACCTCAATGAAGATAGCGTTAAAATGCCCCAAGCCAAAGGGGGTGTGGGGTCTTGGATCCTGTGGTATCTCTAATTTGCAGTAAGTACATTCTTATCAGCACTCATTGTGTCGACCGCTACCCTACCCAGCTAATCAATCAAAATGTCAAACCACGGAAGGGGGAAGAAATTCGGAAAAATACGTTTATAGCGCTTTAGAGACAGTTCACAAGAGACGTATATTTATAGATGTTGCATTTTACCGACTGTATTTGGTCGGTCGGCTAAAAGACCAACACGTCGGGTGAAAATTTGTATGCGTTGTTACTTCCAGCGCCTGTTTCGATCAGTTGCCGATGGAATTTTTAGAGAAAATTAGAGTATCTGCAGTATGCAAGAGTTGGGAGATAGGATAATGCAGCAAATACATGGACGCCTTCGTCTTCTTTTCCCTGATTCAAATTTTACTTGAACACTTACAAAGTTTGGACAATTTAGTTATCCATCGTTACTTTTTGAGCAATAAATCTGTAAGGTTTACTAATTTATTATATTTTATTTAATTATATTAATTCCTTGACTAAAATCTGGTTAATGGTTAAAGTCAACCTTGTAAGATCATAGGCAACTGATGTCGCCACTCTTTTGCAATATAGTAACACTAACAAGAGTTGCCAGATGATGTAAATTCAACATCATCAATGGAAGTGTAAAATGTGTCAATGGAAATTAGGTTTATTTCGGTAAAATATCTGTTTTTCGAGATCTTATTCCTTAAGCTACAATTATTTCCCTAAAAAAATATTACCGACAGCAATTTGACGACAAGAAGGAAATGTATATGATATTGTAGCTTATTAGTTGAGTAAAAGAAATTATCTAAGTACGAACGAAACCTGTTGAATGAGTTCATACCTAAAGTATTCAGATTCCATATTCAATATTCTAAGTATGAAATCGGAAAATAATTTTTTTTCTCTTCTGCCAATTACTTCAAGACAAAAACTATATAATTCCAAATGCTTCTGAATTTTTAACGACCTTTGATTAAAGTGTCTTAATAAAACGGCGATTAATTAAAACTTTGCTGACAGAAAAAATTGTTTCAAAAATATGTTTCTTCCATCGCAGAAGCCTTTTTTGAATTCAATCACCTGTTAACAATTGCTTATACAATTCTTGTATCTACATGCACATGTGGAGAGGGCCGGCCTTCAGCTGATTGGATCATTTTCTCCCAATTTGGCCCCGCGTCATACTGGGACATAATATTAAAAGTAGCCTCTAGGAACGGCTTTTAGCCCCTGTTTCGGGCCGGTTGGTCGCAAGTTCAATTTCAATGAAATGCACACCTTTCGTATCTCTGACCTTGCGTCTTTATTAAGAGAAAAGGGAGGAAAGAGAGAACAAAAAATTCATACACTTGAAAATAACACCTGAAATCAAATCAAAATTAATCATTCCTTTCCCAGAGAGTAGAGAAAAGTGATCTTCAGCTTGGGCATTCAAAAGTTCATTTGTGCCTTTCAGGCGCTAATTCGGACTCTGACAAAGAAGCTGTTGATATGGGTTGCGACCATCAGCATATGAAACTTTCATTGCAACACACTTTGTGATAAATAGATAATATTATCGCCCATTCTTCAACAACTGCCGACGAAACGATCAGGGATTTCTTTTTTGAATTAAAAAAATCATAATTGAAAAAAGTTACCTCCGAAAAAGCTGAAAGATTCAAGCAAGCACAAATTATATCTATATATAGTTAAAAATTTTCGAATAAAGATCTTTCTTTAGACAATTCTTAAGATTCACTTTTGGAAATAAGGCGAATTAGGGCTTATTTAAATACGCACTTCCAAACATGAAACCCGTTTAGAGAAGTCATTTTCCCTTGGAACGGAGAGTACCCGCTGTAGAGAGGTTTCACTGTGTTATATATATGCATAAATAAGTTTAATAATTATTTATAAGTTAACAATTATTTTCACTTGTTTCGTCTATTGCTTTATTTTGTTATGAGATTTAAATAATAATGTGCAAATTTTTTCCAATATACTTCGGGAGACTTCATTTGGTATGGAATTTATATTCTTATTTCTTTACTTATTATCGTTGTCCGTTTCTTCACTTACATTCGTCGTTCCGTTACACAATTCGTTCTGCTCCTATATCATACAGATAATTAATTACTTATTATAAATGAATTAGCTAATTAACACTTAATTACCTTTAATCAAATACAAAATTATTTATTATATGTTGTTTTGAAGCTGTATTATCGAAAATTTGCTTTGCCCCCCCCCCCCCGTCTGAGATGTTTTGCCTCCAAGTTGGAAAATTTCTATTATCGCTTCTGTCACATGGTTTCGGTATATATTACATTGTGAATTATGGATGTGATTCAATCTTCTTCTAAATTATGTTCCATAATGCTTTGTTTTAAGAGCCCCAACGTGTTGAAGATCCAATTAATAATTCAACAATTACTCTAAAAACATGCGTTTATACTCATTCTATTGAAGTGTTACAAAAGTTTTCTAGCAACCTGTTTTCTAACGCTGGAGCTAAACCACAGTTCCTAGCAAGGGCTTTTGTATAAAAGGATTTTAAATAGTAGCTAGAAAAGGAAAAGTTGTAGAATTATAAAGATGAACGTCGAAAAACAGTATTTTCAAAATCAACTCTTGGGTACAGTTTAAAGATATGAGCGCATTCTATACATTGGCGTTAAAATATTTCTAAATATTATTTTTTTAAATTAACATCAAGGAAGAATCCGCTTATGAATATTTCTGAATTTACACTTTAGAATTACTACTATATTATTAATATGAGAGTAGATTGATTCATTTTATGCATCGCGTTATTTCCATTATTGATCCGTTTTTAGACGTTGTACTCATGTTTAAAATAAAGATGATTCTGTCGTGCGGAAACAATTGAGGGTTTTAAATGAACAATTCTAAATTGTTAAAAGCATGTTCTGCTAAAATTCGAAGTTTTTATGCCTATATCATAGAATGTCCTGTGCACTTTCAAACACAAAAGTTTGCCCAGTACACTGGTATAATGTTTATTAACTTATAAGAAGAGTTATTAATTAAGTAATTAAATTAAAAATAACCAAACAAATTATATTTTTTTAAAACGCCAATAAAATTTAGAACAGACTTCTTCTAACATTGCTAGCGAAGACGAATCATTCTAATGATAAAATGCATTAGATGAAGTTCAAGAACTAATAAATTAAAACCAAAAATTGTAATGTAAGAGCTAGAATTATATTTCCAAAGAATATATAAAGCAAAAAATTTCAAAAAATGGCCAAAGAACTGTTCTTAACGTTACGAACAACAATTAAACGATGACTAACGGATTGGCGCGAGTCACCTGAACATGAATGGCCTCCATTCATTTCAAGCCGAAATGCGCTGTGTATTCATTCCTCAATAACTAACGTCAAACAATGTGTCATGCCCTACATTTTATATTTGCTCTTCGAATATATATGCTGAATAGGAAGACATTCCATGCTTTCAAAACAAAACAAGCGATGGTTCTAAATATTTTGTCTAAATATTGACCCTAAATAAATATTTGGGTTATTTTGTCGCAGGACTTGGTCCTTTTATAGCTTAACTGAATCGTTTTAATATTTCTTCTATTCCATTATGTTTATGTGGTGTCTATGGTGATGTCGACCATTATATTTTTATATGTAGACCTCCCTCCGATATATATTTAATTAAAAAGGTAATAAATTATTTTTGATTTAATAGGTAATTTAATAGGTAATAAAAATTATCCGTTTATGATTGTTTTAAAAAAATAAAGGGTCGTTGCTCAGGATCAGAGAGTGTTGAGAAATTTCAAGGAAAATTTGAAATTAAATTATAGATTCTGGGGGCTGACTTTGGGTTCTGGCTTTCGGAATGTTTGGTTGGTTCTCGCTTGTTAGTCGTTCTTTAACGTTGTTTGTATTTGCTTTTTCTCTGTTGTGCTCAAGATTCCACTTTATGTTTTCTATTTTTGCTGTCAGTGAGTTATAACGAATTCTTTTCTGTTCCATTTGGAAGTCTTCAAATGCTTCTACCAATTACCAAAATGCTGTGTTTTTATATATTCATTTGTTTTTTGTCATATTTTCATTCATTATTTATTTTGTATACTATTCTTATTTTGAATCTCGTCATTTGATGTTTACCATTTATTATTTACCAATTTTTGTTTCTTGATTTTTAGTTTATGACACTTTTTTATTTATTTTTTGTACTTGATCTTTTACCCTTTATTTAGTGTTGTACATTTTTTTTTTATGTTTCGTATCGTATTTTTGAGCGGCTTTTCTGTTCCTTTGTTTCAGTCGTGTTTTGCCATCTTCTCACTGCTTACATTAGCTTGAAATCCTTTTTTTTACCATTATTATCTGTAATTTTCTACCATATATCGTGTGTGTATATTTTTATTTTCTTTATCAAGCCATCACATTTTGTAATTCAATAATATTTCTTGTACTCTTTAAATCGCAACGTTTAAATTTTAACAATTTAAATGTTGTAAGACTTTTCTTGTTTTCTTAACGTTGCAGATTTGTCACGGTCCTTGCAATAATTGATTTAAAATTTGTTCTCCAATTTCACCATTTCTGGAATGTTCTCCTTCCGGGGATTGGGTGTTGAATGAATAAAGTATTCTGTCTTAGAAAAAAAAAACATCCCGATGATATTTTGAACAATGAATGTATGAGAACCTAATCGCTGTATCACTAAACAAGTCGTTCCAAATCCTTAACTGCGATTTAGACTTATTTCTAGAATAAGGACAGTTAAGGAATATTGACGGAGCAATCTTTTCTACTTTCTCCGAAAATTGTATTACTAACATTTGTGGTTAATAGTTTTCGCACTCTCATTTCTACATACGGAATGATGTCTTTTACACTCCTTTTTTCACGGTAATAAAGCTGATAGAAAAAGTTTGCGATTAATACCTGAATTACAAGAAATATTGCAAGTATGTGTACTCTTTCGGTATTTACAATTATAAATAGTATCGGATAAAAATTTAATTGATACCAAGGGATGTGATGTATATATCAAAATGATTCCTTTTCGTGATAAACAGGTTTAAAAACAAACAACTTCCTTTACAGGGCCTTTCAAGCAACTCATTTCCGCTAAGATCTTAAGTTATTTCCTTGGTATCTTTACCTCAGTAATTTTAAATTTCTCTTAAAAACTTCTTCCCTGTCAGATCATTATTAATTATGGAGGAAATAAAGTGGAATTTCGAAGATTGACCATGCTCGAGAATTTTCAACGAGCCCATAATTACGCGTGCAAGTGCGAGCCTGCCTTTCATAATTGCACAAGTTGAAGAATATGCATTTGCATATTCCAACTTTTTACAGAAAAAGTGTTTCTGAAACTAAATATTTATTTTAGTAGATAATAATTGGAAGTTATGAAACCTGAAGAAATATATTTTACCGATAATTTCCAAGAACCGTGCGTATCTCCTCCAACTTGTTTTCGGTTTCTTATTTGTTGGTCTTGAAATGTTCACCATACTTTTATTATACTATTACCAATATATATGCATTTATGGATTTTTGATTTATTGTTATGAAATGTATATTTACTTAAATATTAAAAACGTCATGCGTCTAGCATGGAATTATTCTTTTTCCGATTTTAATACATAAAACATGGTCATATACAGGGTGTCCCCAAAAAATGGAACAAGCGTTTATTTCCTTAAATATTGATTTTAGACATATACTTCCAATGACAAAGTTTAATCAAATAAGGTAAGAATTTGTATGAAAATACTTTGATATACAAGGTAATTGATAATAAAAAGTTACAAAAATTAAATTTTTATACGGCCCCCGTACAGCAAAAATGTCACATAATACAATTTTTTTCTTACATTCACCTATTCACATACAAAGTTTCCCGCTTCTATCTGCAAAACTTACAGAGGTATAAGAAGACAAAGTTAGTGACTTAGATCAATTTTCTATACCTCTCACTGCTGTTTTATGCAGTCTTTCGATGTACTTTTAGGGATAATACACATATTTCAATAAATTGTTTAAAGGTCGGAATCAGGAAATAACAATGAATTTGTTAACTCTTGTTAAATCTAAAAAATAGTCAAATAATACATTAATTAAAGTATTTATAAAAATAGTTGAAGTTGTGAACCTTCGAAAAATATTCGAAGCAGTGACCACTCATCTGCTCAGAAACAAGCAGTGCTAGAAAAATATTACTAGAATACAATTGAAACACAATTTTTCAAAAATAACTTTACCTTCAATAGTCCTAACTTGAGGTTGTAATTATCTGAATTGTATTTTAGAAAATTACAGTCTATTTTTTCGGAGAGTGACTTTTAATAACAGAAATCGAATATGTAGAAGCCAGCCAAGTTCCCGTTGAGGCATCATGAAAGTGAATCCGATTCCTAAAAACACCCAATGAGAGAGAAAATAAAAAAATAAGAAAATAAAGAGAGCGAAGGCGAACCGTGAGTGAGATTGAAAAGCAAAAAAGAGCATTAGTTGGTCTAGCAAAAAACAGGAACATCCGAAAATCCAGTTCTGGCTAAGTTCAGACAGAAAGGATAACTATTCGCCTTGTCCCATTACGTCACTTAGTTGACAGCAATAAGCGAATTTTGGGGCTTTCCAAAAATATTTGGTGTGCAGTCCAATCCTGTGTCTGTCTCATTTTTTCATTCATTTTCCATCATCTTTTCTCGTTTTCATCTTTTTTTCGTTAATAATCGAAATCTCAGAATGGAGAAGTAAGCAAATAAGAATAAAAACTAAAATACGAATTTTTAAAATAATGTTTGTGAGTTCTGGAACTCTGCAGAACTAAAGGACGAGTCCCCACTGCTTTTAGATAAAGTTTAATAATACGCACAACGCTAAGAGCAAATAATTCAGTATTCTTTCCAATATTAGGATATTTTCCTGCTATACCTTAATTTTTCATTTTCTCAAGTTGTCCTTCCATTCTTTATCAAGTCGATAGTTGCAACTATCTGCAAATGAAATGTGCGTCATTGGCAATTTATTTGTATTTCGCTGTTTTTCTGTGTTGAATAAATTTGCATTTCTGCAATAAATATCTGTATATAAATTTGTGAGCAACCCCTTGAAATTTAAAAATTAACATATATCTGTAAGTTTTGCGGACAGAACTGTGAAACTTAGTTTATGCATATACGAGGGTAAGAGGAACATTTCACTTATTGACACTTCTGCTCTATGGGACACGTATGAAAATTTAATTTTCTTAATTTTTTATTTTCAACTTCCACAGAAGGGAAAATGTTTCCACACAGATTCCTACCTTATTTGATGAAACTTTTTAATGGAAATATATGTCCAGGTGCAATATTTAAGGAAATAAATGCTTGTTCCACTTTTTTGGGACAACCTGGTATACGTCATTGTGTCAGATTTCATAGTTATTTTAAGTTGAAATAATGCATCACTGAAATTTTTTTGCCTCAAAGACAAAATTACATGAATTCTCTTTATGAACAATGAAATTTTTGAAACAGTGCATTGCAGTAAACAACAATGAGAACCTCGACATAAATAATTTAAATATATCGATTACTATCAATGTAAACATGCATCGTATATAGAAAAAAATTCAGTTTTATATCTAAACTTTTGGTGTGAAGGATACAGATTCATTTTGTACAGCTTTCGAGATGTTAAGTCCTGCTTTGTGCAACTTAATAGCTAGTGAATTGCTTCAAAATAACGAGACAGCCAGTATCAATATTCAAGCCTTTGCAATTATTTCTTTATAATAATTTGTGCCGAAATTGAGCATCAATTGAAAATCGATACGACTGGAATTGACTCTCTTCCTGGAAAAAAAACTCGGTGCATCCTGTTCAGCAACTTAGTCGGGAGACCCACAATTCTTGGAAATGCAGCAGCATAATAAGAATAAATTCTGCGTAATATCTGGGAGTACACATTGACGACAAGTTAAATTGGAATCCACAAACCAATAACCAAGCAACCAACCTCAAAGTTCGACAAAATCCAACACCTGAAGAAAATAGCCGGTAATCATTGGGAGATTTTGCAGACATGCAAAAGGATTGAAAATCGTCTAAAACTGTGAAATTCTCGTTCGCGGCTTTGCGGCATAGTACTTTATGTCAACGGAGGGACAAGAAAGGTGTCCTCAAAAACCCTTCTTAGACATTTCTGGAGAATATCACACCGCACCACCACTAGTCTTTCACAAGATTCTTGCACGTTACATCAGGAAATTCAGTACAGTACTATATAAACCAGTTTTTTATATCCAAAAAATAATAATAATAATCCTGAAGACCAGAAGGAAAGTGTCACAGACTGGTCTCTATATCCATCCTTGTCCTGCATCCCATCCAAATTTCACTAAAAGATGATAATCTTACTATCAGTTGAACAAAATTAAATATTTTTACTAATGGATCCAAAATAGAAAAAAGGGTTGAAGAAGCTTCCTGAGCATCTTCTGTGGCTCTTGTGCCATTAAACCTCAATCAACCAACCAACCGGGTAACTTCCAACAACACTTGTATACGCCATCAGTCAACAAAACTCAGAGACAGCAATACATCTGTTGAATCAGAACTCTTAGTAATGAAAGTGTGCTGTAGTACAACTAAGTAACTCACAAAAGTTATCCAATAAAACTAGTATCGTAAACAGTATAAACCGCACTGTTAAATTTACCATTCCTCTTTTTACATTCCGACATCAAAATCGTTTAGATAAAAAAGATAAACTAATTATGAAGGAAACGAAAAAACTGACCCAACTGGTCAAAGATGCATCAGAGCACAATCAACCTTATCCCTTACTCCAATGTCAAATATTCTTCATCAAGACCAACTTGAAGAACATGAAACAAGAGTAGCGTCTATGCGATCAAGTCTTAAAGACCATGGCATCCTCAAAATTTTTCTGATTTGTTTTTTAACAAGCTTTCATCCTGGTTGAGGGTCCTCGAAAATGAAAAGTGTCCTATTTATAAAGCATTATTTTTATATAAGCTATCATAAGTATGTTTCAAGAATTATTCTGATTTAATATGACATCATTTTCATAGAGCTGCTGAAATAAAATATGTTGAAACCATATTAAAAATAACTAGTCACTGACAGTGATATTCCTCTATGAGTTAGTATAAAAAAATGTTATTTAAAAAAAAACCCGAAAATTAATGTATTCTTCATTATATAATTTCTTTCAAACAATAATAAGATTTATTTTATTTGAATACTTTCGCTCGTACAAAATTCTGAAAATATAATTTCTTTTAAATTTCAGCGTTTTGAATAATTTATACAAAATATAAATCATTGTTTAAATTGTAGCAAAATTCAAATTTTTGCAACAAATTCTGTAGAGTAAAAATTCATCGCTGACTCTCTAAATCCGGCTAGAGTGAGAATTCCAGTACCTCAAAAACTGAAGTAAATTTTCGTTCACGAAAACAGAATGAAATTCTTACTTTCTTTACAAAATTCCAGAAGGCAACAACCAAGTTTAGGCGATCAATTGTCAACAAAGAAAGGAACCATTTTTCTCCTGTAAAATTCATTCAGGAGCCCGAAACCGCCTGAGTCTGGCCTCTGTCAAATGGGGCGATTTGAGGCGGGATAGGACTCATAGGGTAAAAGTTGATCACATTATTTACGATGAAGTCCTACTTAAACTACAACTCTATTGCCGATTGCTACAGGAAGGCAGAATACCCACCTAACTCAATATGGAATCCTCTGTTTGAAAAAACACAAAAACTTCAAATCTCATGATAAAATAATTGCGATTTATCCACAACATTTATTTGTAGCTTAATTTTACCTTGCTGCGTTTGTTTCCGACATCGAAAATGGGTCTTGCCATTGGAAATTTTGAAGTTAGTGCACATTTCAATATGTAGATTTCCCCTTCCCCTTTTTGTTATGTAGACATTTAATGGACTATATTTCATTTCAGGTTGTGCGTTTTGCTTAAATATATCATGAAGGGTTCCATAATATTGCTAAGTGCTTCGGGTTTTTTTCCCGCAACTATACAAAAGTTGAAGCATGTATATTTATAAGATGGTCTGCAACAATGAAATCAATTGATTTGCTTAGAGAAGAAAAATGAGACATTACTTTGATTTAAGAGTTTCATGAAAAAAATTAGCTAAAAGGTGGCATTTAATCAATATTAGGAATACATTTATGACGGAAAATCTACAAATATACTTTCTATTTTTTCATACTTTATGCAGTCGTTTCCCTGTCTGTTATCTGAAATTAAAGGTAAAGCGTATACAATAGTTAGAAGCTGGGAAAAGAAATTAATTTAATTTAATTTTAAAAACTCTCCTACTGTTCGTCGTCTCTCTGTTCTATTATCCAAAATGTTAAGGTAACGCGTATACACAGGTTTTAACTAGTTAGAAACTGGGAAGGGAAATAAATTTAATTCAATTTAAAATAACTTGGTAAATGGAAATTGTGTTAAGTGAAAATTTGAATTAGTTTTGTATTTTTAAAATAATGTTCCAAGACTGAAATCATTTACATATTCAATTCGCAAAATGTATTAAATTTTCATGACTTAAATATTTCGCTATTTAATTTTTGGTTTGGATCTGCTCAGACACATTAAGAAAGTATAAAAAATTACATATATGAAAACGATGAGAGGAAGAATAAAAAACGCAATAAAGATTGTCTATGAAATGACAATGCTTTCTGTCATGAGGGAATTGAACGAGAATAGAAACAATACACGTTAACACCTACAATCCCTACTTGAGAACAATTAATAAAATATGGCGTAGAATAGGACGTTTAGGTATTCTTGAAACGATTTTTTTATATTTAGTAAAGGTAGATGGCATATTTATAAACAATTCCACAGGTTTTCACGTATGTGATGTTATTTATAATTTCGTGTTTTTGGATCGCCATTTTATGCTTTTTCAAGCCTTTCACATGCAGTTTCATGTTGTGCAGGTACATAAACTAAAAGTCACGGTGAATAATTGTATATGTTATAATACTTTACTTTAGAGTACTGTGTTAACATATATGGTAGTAAATTAATCTTTTATCTCAAAATTTTAATTCTCGAAAATGGCATCCTAGGACGTTGTTCACAACTGAGGCCATTAGGCGTTACAACCGACTTTTATACAAACTTTCAGAATTATGCAGTTTTGGAAAAAAGTTTATTGTTATAGTTTTTCTGTCTGTGGATGTAAAATAAATTCAAAGACTGATCAAACTCTCCCTTTGGGAAATCAAGTTGTGTTTAAGGCTCTGTCAATAGTTGATAATCCGTCAAATCATTTGGTATATTTTAATAACTTTTCCTAACTTTTAATTCCTTCCAAAGTTAAACAAATTATTTACATGCCTAAACCAAAAATCATATCTTAATTTAACCGGCTTTCTTTTTAATATGTTAAATTTCTATCGGCAATTTATTTCAAATTCTGCAAAAGCACAAGTATGATACATATGCATGCTTTAGGATTTTTTGAAAAATTCTAAGAAAAATGACAAACTTTTAATAGTTTGGGCAGAGGAAATCGTTAAACGCTTTGGAGTAATGTAAACTTTGTCTCATCGATTCAGTTACTTTAGCATATTTTCCAAAACCCAGCCTATTTCAAACACTGTTGATGCTCCAGAAGTTCCTTCAGGAACTTGTTTTACGAGCTCGTACTCAAAATAATTCGAGGCTAATTTCTTTTTTATCCAGAAAATTAACTTATAAAAAATAGAGCGTACGATAGAGAGTTGTTAGCAATATAAGCAGCAAACAAGCACTTCATACCTTCAGCTGAAGAACGACCATTTGTAATTTTTACTCACCATCAACTTTTAATCTCTGCTTTCAATAAGTCATTCAGTCTGATTCATGTTCCCGACGATAGTAAGGCAACTTAATTTTTAAAAATCCTATGTGGCTAACGGTACAGTAGCCTCTAGGTTTGTCTTGAGTTTAAAGAGTAATCAAATATATCGACCAATCTCATATACACTGGCATACAAAAGTTAAGGAACATTTCGCAAAATGCGAGAAATTTGTAATTAATACGAAAACTATGTTTCGAAATCAGTTCTGGAGAATCGTGTGGCATTCAATAGAGTATCATATACATATTACTGTGAAGATTCGATCACGAGGGCAAATAGGGGAACCACCAGAAAGGGATGAAGACGAAAATGCAGTTTCACAGAAAGCTGATAACGAGATGTAACTTTTATCAATGGTTCTGGTTTAATGTGCATAATATTTACATGCATTTTCGTAAGCATAGCACAAATATTCGGGAAGATATAAATGTTTCTTTAAAAATCCCAAATTTTGCGCTTGTGTTTTGCTTATAACATGCAGAGTTTTCATTCAAATTATTCGAAATTTGCAGAACACTTGACAATATTTTACAGAAGTATTATATTAAACTTTGAAGTGAATACGTTGAATATTATTACAGGAAATCTGAGTGTTTGTACTAAATAATTTTTTTACTGCGCATGTGCAAGACGCAGCGGAATTTTTCTTTCATAACTTTAAAGCCATATATATAGAGCAACTTAAAAAAATTCCAGTTGAATCCCATTAAAATTCAGAAAACTGTCGGCATTTCACTGAGGTGAATTTCAATTTCTCTTTAAGAGAAGCTAAATAATGAGGGTTCTTGCACAAACTGATTTTTTTTTAAACTTTAATCTTCGAATGGTATTCGAGGAAATGCAATTTAAATAATGTATTTAATTTATAAGTGTTCATGGTATTCAGGATATTCAATTTTACTAAAATTCAATGTTACTGTTCGAAGATTCAAATTTAAAAAATATCAATTTGTACAAGAACCCTCATCATTTAGCTTCTCTTAAAGAGAAATTGAAAGTCATCTCACAGAAATGCCGACAGCTTTTTGAATTTTAATGGGATTCAACTGAATTTTTTTTAACTTGCTCTATATATCTGGCTTTCTTAGTTATGAAAGAAAAATTCCGCTGCGTCTCGCACATGCGCATTGAAAAATTATTTAGTACAAACACTCATATTTCCTGTAATATTCAACGGATTTACTTCAAAGTTTAATACAATACTTTACAATACTTCTGTAACATATTGTCAAGTGTTCTGCAAATTTCGAATAATTTGAATGAAAATTCTGCATGTTATAAGCAAAACAGATGCGGAAAAATTTGGAATTTTTTAAAGAAACATTTATATCTTCCCGAATATTTGTGCTATGCTTACGAAACTGCATGTAAATATTATGCACATTAAACCATAACCATTGATAAAAGTTACATCTCGTTATCAGCTTTCTGTGAAACAGGATGGGTGAAACTCCATTTTTGCCTTCATCCCTTTCTGGTGGTCCCCCTAATTGCCCTCGTGACAGAATCTTCACTGTAATATGTATAGATACTCTATTGAATGTCCCACGATTCTCCAGAACTGATTTCGAAGCATAGTTTTCGTATTAATTGCAAATTTCTCGCATTTTACGAAATGTTCCTTAACTTTTGTATGCCAGTGTACTTGGTGCTATCATAATTTTTTTAGTTGAAATCCACACACACCGGAGGAGAGATCAAAGTATAATATAAAATTCTAAACGGTGCCTGCGACCTTCTTTCATAACATTAGCACAGAGTTTAAGGAAGTGAAAAAAATTTTAAGACGATATGAATGCAAAAAATATGCAATTTTCATTAATGTTTACTAATTCAAAATTATAGTAATGAACTAAAGAATTAAAACAAAACTGCCAAAGCTTTAAATTCTCCATTTGGACTGATGCCTGGTTAAAGGGGTTCTTCCATTTTCTCATAATAATGGATGTAAACTGTGTAAGCAATGAATTTTCTTTCATTTCCCGAATGACCTTAGATTTTCTCAATTACGACCTAATTTCTCTCTCTCCTCATTCACTTGCATAAATCTGGACATTTGGAAGATTCGGACACGAGTCCGTGAAATTGAAATCTGGATGTATGGTAACCCTACATATACTTTTTCTGAGCTTTTGATATATGGTTTTCTAAAAGTATAACACATGAATATTATTTTCTAATAACATTTTTTTCTTTCCTACAATCATTTATTATTTCAGTAGAATTTGAAATGTAAAATATCAGCAGACATTTACTGATCAGAAGTATAGTATTAAAACGGTCGAAGTAGAAATTGAACAGAAGCACCTGTTTCTCATACAAAATTCGTTTCAAGACTGAGGTTGATACGAAATGAAAGCTAATTTTAAAAGTCTGCAGATGTAAAATGGAAAATAATTGTAGTTTTTAGTTTTGAATCAAAATCCCAAGGTATGCAATGAACGAATGGTGCTATCTTTCTGGATTATCGATTTTATTGTGATTCTTATAATCAGTTTTTGTTTGTTTTCGTAGTTATTTTTTTCAAAGAATTAACGATTGCCTCTTATTGAAATTTTAATGTTTAATCAATCGAATTTTAATAATTTTTAAAAGTTGTTGTTGTTGCTAATCTCCAATCGAGTCGGATGGAGTCAGACCAGATCAAGGAATCCGTTGACTTTGATGAAATCAATGACTAAAAGGGGAGAAGAATAAATTTCTTCCCATTCAAGTCCTAGACAGTCCAAAATGTGTTTAAGTGATTGCTGGCAAAAAAAAAAAAAATTAAGTAATAAGTGTTCAGGGTAACACTCTTACTGAAATTACTATATATATTAGTATAGTATATAGTTGTAAATAAATCTCTCTTTTTTGTATTTTTCATGTATAAATGCACACTCTCTAAATTAAATGGTTTTTTTGTGTGTGCTTCAATTATCGCATGTCTTTAATTAAGTGATATTGGTTTGCATTTCAAAACTAATGCCTCACTCTACCTTTACTAACCTAGCGAACCGCAAAGTGATGGTTTGTGTGCATTTGTCAGCAAACTTGGGAAAGGCTGGCAATTTCTTGTTAATTTTTATAACCAAATAAATATCGCACAGTTTCAGTTTTTCATTACGCTCGGCTTGATTTTGTGTATCAAGATGGACAAAATTAAAAATAGCGGAACTAAAAGTAGCAGTTGAATTTTTCATTTCTACTCCATTTACAGAAATTGACAAGCAAAATGCTGTGCTATAATTTCATAAAAACTAGTAAATAACTTTCAAGATTTCGGAGTTTATAATTTTCAATTTTCATAGAACTCTATGGGGAAGAAGAATTTAGAATTTCAGAAATCTTCTTCTAGAATTTCAGCTAATTAGCGTAACATATGATACAGGAATGACCAAGTATTGAAAATTCTATCATTTGCAGAAATAACATGAAATCAAGGGTTGTGCAGTTTTATCATATTTGCGGGAATACTTCTTTAAATTCATTTTTTTTATTTGACATTATACTCTCTGGAGGAATTTGCTCAGAATTTTAGTTCCTCGGAAAGTGAAGTTCCTACCATAGTTTTCAAGACTACTACAAAATTCCTACGACTTCCTGTGACTACTAGATCGGGTCGAAGAGTTCAGTTCCTTATCGCTTGACACGCAAACCTTCGGTACTTCGAAGGGGAAGTTCTGTGGTTTCTCCAGACCCGCTGCTCGCTAAGTGATGATGATGATGGAGTAGTGACTGATACATTTTCTGAAAATAAATCTTGATTGTGTAATATTAGTACTACTATTTTTCATTGCTCGTTTTTGGTCGCATAGTAGTTTTTTTTTCCCCTCCATGCTTTCAAGTACGCGAGTTCTATTAATTTTGTAAAAATAAAATGTTAAGAATTTACTGTTTTCAAAAATCTTCCTTAATTAATTTTGATTCTATGGAGAAAAAGTCTTCTGACAATTGATTGCTGACCTGCTTAATTACTCCAACTTATAAATGAAATGAATCGATTTCCAAAAAACCTACATAAAATACGTATTCTCAAAAAATATGAAAATCAATCAAACTTTTGTGTAAAATATCCCATGGTGCTTTTAGAATACTATCATCAATTTCTGTTTTTCTTTATCATAGCTTCTTTTTTCTCCATAATTTACGGCTTCTGCGTTCTGAGTAGGAGAAAAGAAAAAACTGCATGCCGTCAAAAAATGTTGACTGTATTTCTTAACAGAATCTTCCGCAAAAGTTGAAGCTTTCCTTAGAGACAAATAGGAGGAATAGGCTTTGTTTCGAAAGATTCTATTTTGCTTATTTTTAAAAAAATGGTAATACTTAGAGTTAATAATTCAATGTAGTAAATGCTGTTTTCCATCGAAAACCATGATGATCATTTATGCCCCTATGTTTTTAGATAGTAAGAATAAAACCTAGTTATTTACTTTCTTATTTTTAAGAGTCTATTTGTAAACTGTGTAAGAATATAACTGTAAAAACCATATGGACTTTTTCAATCTTCATATATTTTTTTTTCTCTTTACACCAAACCTTGAGCTCGAAAGCTTCGCGGATATAACCTTAAAAAAAGTCTGTGAGGGAAGCATTAATAGTTATCTTACAGAAGCCATTGAGATGCTTTAAAAAAGCGTTGAAATATTAGACATTACTTAAATGAGCTTACACGCATATAATTTGTAATAATTTTAATGTGAATTATAAATAGAGTTTATATGCATTGTTTAAAAGGAGTTTCTTTCACGCGAGAGTATTTCACTCGCAGCATGTGGCGTCATCTGTTGTCACACCACAAAGATTACCGAAGTCACGTGCCTCCATCTGTTGATCAAAATCTAACCTTCAGCTGGTTCTTTTTGGATGAAAGTTATCTTGATTGAACAAATCGAACTTTGCGCACTTATTTGAATAAAAAAGCATTGCTTTGTTATACAAAAATGTATATACCATCTATGAACTCTCTATGAGACCACGTATGAGCCACTTTTGAATTTACGGCAAAATGCTGTTAAAAATATTTAGGAATAACTAAGGATTAACTTTTATGAGCATTCTTCTGAATGATTACGAATTGATAAAAATAATTGCTTAAATAAAACTTCTACCTTTAATAAAAGTACTAAATTGGTTCTTTTATTTGTTTATTTTTATTTCCTTAAATTATAAAAGGTAAAGTTTCAAACAATGTAATTAAACTATCAGTTTTGACGTTGACTCTTATTGAAATACGTTTAAATCAGAAGTCTAAAAATTAATTTCGGAAATTGACAAATATAGAATTTAATATGCATAATTATCATACAAAGCTTTCTTGGCAGAATACTGAAAAGCAAGTTTAGAAAGTTTGAATCATCATAGAGATATGATGATTTAAACGCACACAGAGAGAGAAATAATGTGCTGTTCAAATTGATTCTGAACTTGAGTCTATCAATTAATTATTTCTTCAACAAAAAAATAGGTACACATTTCGCAGATAAACTAAATTCAGGATATTCTCAAATCATATTTGAAATTTTTATTTCAATTTTAACTAGTTCTATTAAAAGCTTACACTATTTTTTCAAATTGCTTTTATTTATAGGTCTGTTTCATGGTTCATTCTGTATGCTAACAATAAATTGTATTTAATCAATTACCAATTTACAAGCGTCTGTTAGGTCTTTTTATTATAACACTATTTTCTCCTAATTCAGAGTATTTAAAAAATTGCAATTCTTTCATTCACTAATTGTCTAAATATGCTGTTTTTAAAGCAATTCTTTTTACTTTGAATGTTGTTGCAAACTAAAAGGTAATAAAACGAACAAGCGTCCCTAACGCAGTGGAGAAAAAATAAGCGAAACGTTATACCACGAGTTCCGAAGGTCAGGCGGAAGAGGTAGAATCAGAAGCCGGCGTGATTACGCAATAGGGCTACGTTAGATAAGAAAAACTAAATTTCCAATTTGAACGCCTTTTTTTAGCCGACTGACACAAAAATTGGACACAAATCTACAATTAAAGTTAGAAGGTCACATACAAAATTTCATTATTCTAAGTAAATTTGTTAGGAAGTTATTGCGTTCAAAAGTATGCAATTATACAGACCGACAGACAGTCAACCCTTTGACTGAATGGGGCCAAACTTTTATACGTACCTACATTCATGATGATAAAACTGTGTATCAAATTTTATCCATCCAGCTATTCAAGTTTTTGAGTTATAGTGTTCACATGAACGCGGACAGACAGACAAACTTACCGTAGACAGATTTTGTCCAAAATTTGATAGAAAGCTGCAAATTATGTGTAAAGATCACATACCAAATTTCATCCCTGTAGCTGTAATAGTCTTTTAGTTATCATGTTCACAGACAGACAGACATAATTCCAAAATTGTGTTTTTCGGACTCGGGGAAGTCTAAAACATGGAGATTCGTCAAAATCTCGAGTTCGAGTTTTTTGACGATTACAATACTTTCTCGTTGTATATTTCGTATACGAGAAAGTAAAAAGGGATAACTCAAAAGCTACCTAACTCATTTTGAGAAATTCAATTTTTAAAAAAAGTTGTTTGAAGAGTTTCCTTTTAAATGAATTAAAATTAGTATGTTACTTTAAATAAAAATGATATTATTCTTTGCTGAAATGCTGGTTTACAGCAAATATTTTCGTGTGAAATCTCTGAAAAAGAAACTTTATAAGATTTTTAAATTTTTACTATAGTGCTAGAATTTCTGTATGTTCATGTGTTTCAGAAGAGGAAAAAGTGTATTATCTCCTTTCTTTATTACAAAAAACATACCAAGAATATTTCTTAGTATTATTGTACATGACTCTCGATAATCCTGCATGCAATAAATCCGGTACCTCTTTGAGTCCAACGTTTTCAGAAAGACGAATAGATAGCGTTGAAAAAACAAGTCTATGCCTGCGGTTGTGAGCGACTATGGAAGCACTTAAACAGCCGTCTGCTAACCAGATTTAGAATTATATTTTGTAACATTTATTATATACAGGGTGCCAACTTTAATAAGGGCCACCCCCCTCCCCTTAACTTCAAAACGACGGGAGGGTCATGAAATTAGTGTCTAGGTATAATAAAATATCTATGCGCTATGCGATGCGACAACTTACAACGCCATCTGGTGGCAATCTTTGGAGTTAGTGTTCCTATCTCGAGAACGGTACAAAATAGAGAGAAAATGTCAATCACAAAGTTGTAGAGCGTTATCAATTTAGTACAAAAGGACACCTTATGCGCATTAATAAGAAGAACACAATGCTTAAAATATAAATTTGTTTGTTCGCTGTTAAAGTAATTATGACGTTACAAAACGGATTAAAAAGAGAAAAAGCAATTAGTTATCACATGATACCATTATTCCTGGTGTTCAAAGTGCTCTCCGTCATCTATAATACAGATTTAAACCATTGTTTGAATATCACTTTGCACATGTTTTAGTATATAGTTGGTGCGCTAGCACAAGCAACAGTAATACGTCATCGAAAGTCTTGCAGTGTTGACGGAAAGGTCCATACACCTGCTGTTTGAATTATTCCCACAGGAAAAACTATAATGGGGTCATTTTCCCCCCGAAAAATAGTCTTTTCTCCTTTTGTTCAAGTCTTGTGACGTCACAATTTCGGAAAATACGAACAAACAAATGTGCATTTTAAACGTTTTGTTCTTAGTATTAATATGCACAAGTCTTTTTGGACTAAATCGATTACGTTCTACAAATTTGTAATTGACCTTTTTCTGCTATTTTGTACCGTTTTCGAGATAGGAATGCTAACTCCGAAGTTTTCTACTAAGTTGCATTGTAAGTTGTCTCATCGCATAGCGCAAAGAAGTTTTACTATACCTAGACACTACTTACATGACTAAAGCTGCCGTCGTTCTCAAGGTAGAGTGGGGGTGGCCATTATTTAAATGTTCAACCTGTATAGCATAATCTTGTTTAATTTGTGCAATAAACATAGGTTTTGCTATTAAAATGGGTTTTTTAATGAACGGCCACTAATTCGGCACTTTCATTAATCCGGTCATCCGGTATCATATCTATCGGATTACTGAGAGTCTACTGTATACTTGAGGAATTTGATGTGTACTTAGAGCTTGAAAAAATTAGAAGATACAAATTGCTTCAATTAATCGCAGCATAATCCAACTGTTGAATTTTTTTCAGAATCCAAATTGAAAGATAGCAATTTTTCACTAGCTTCGTCATTTAATCTGTTGAAACTTTAAGCTCACGTCAGTTATCTTGCTTGAACTAGATAATAGGCTTATTGGACAAATTTGCCTGGTTGACTGTTAGTTTTTCTTTCTGTATGGATTGGGATGACAATGAAGTCTTTCACTCCCTTGGGAAGTATTGCGGTTATTTGTTGGTCAGCAAATCTGTTAGACAGAGAGATTTTTTATTAGTTCGTTGCTGGTTCCATCGATTCCTGGGCATTTTCTTTAGGTATTATCCCCGAGGACATTACCAGTAAGAAGCCACCGTATAAGTAAGCAGTCTCTTGCTTCTCCTGGGGGTCCAATAATGGTGGGGGTCGAGTTACCCCCACCAGTAATAGTACGTACTTCCTTTAGGAGAGATCGGGCTGTGGCCTTTGATGGCTACTAGGACTCCGGCCTGAGTACTCCAGCTATTGCAGCGACTGACGTTCAATTTTCCCCGGATGCTTAATAGTCCATTGCAATTAGACCGAAAAATGGCAAATAGAGGAAAAAATTTATATAGTTTTAAAGCTTTGTTCAAATACTTATTTGACCTCTAGGATATCAGAACCCGAAAGTTTCCACCTCTGAGGGGGAGCTTCCCCTCCTAGGGGGAAAAAACTGAAGTGAAGTGGGGTGTTTGGTCAGTTTTTCCTAGATTTCTTCAACCCTACACATTCAATGTTAAAAATGATAGAGATTAACGACTTAGAGCATAAAATGATGCGTCGAATGAGTACCAACACTATACATTTTGTTGCAGTAGTACGATTACAAACTCTTATCAAAGGTGCAATGGTTTTTCAATTTTCAAAAGAAATTCATTATTCTTACAAAAGAAGACGCATCAATCAAAGATTCTAGCTAAATAAAGTTTGCATGTATAAGTATTCACTTTTGCAAGCACAAACATATGTCAGTGCACCAATACCAGAGCGCTAGTGTGGTGTGGAAGTTAGGAGAGAGCGTACAACTAGTCATTGCAATGACACCAAATGCGACAATTAGAAGAAAAATTCATAAATTTTTGAAACTTTGGTCAAATACTCTTCTGACATCAAGGAAACGAAAACCGCAAAGTTCCCATCCCTGAGGGGGGAACTTCCCCCAACCTCCCTCGAACTTGCAATATCATCAAAGCACAAAATGATCGTACCCAGCTTAGCAAACAATAATTAACATTGCTTATTTTTTTAACTGCAATAAATTATTTTCATAAATATTCTAATTATATGTAGCCTCGAGCTGGCCATGTTTCATAGTATCTTTGATACCGTTCCAGAACGACCATTTGGTAACACTGACAACCTTTACTTCATTCTTGATGGAGGCTCTCTTATTCATCGTGTAGTATGGTCAAAGCAAGAGACTTCTGATGATGTTTACACCACATATATTTCATATCAAAGGAAAAGTATCAAGAGAAATATTTTTTAATGAAAGCACAGTTCTCCTTTACTCTCAGAGACAATTTCTTAGCATTTCTCATTTCGCAACTTTGTAGCAACAAATGATGCTGATGTACATATTGTGAAGACCGCTATAGAGACATATGAGAAGATTAAGAAACAAGTTGTTGCAATTGGCCAAGATGTTGATCTTTTTGTTTTACCTACTGCTCTTACTCCAGATGATATGGATATTCTCATGATGAAAGAGGGTAAAGGTAAAGTCAAAGATAGGTTCTATGGCTCTAAAGATCTGCTGAATTCTAATCTCGTGATCGAATGCAAAAAATCCATTCTCTTCCTTCATGCGATTAGTGGTTGTGACACAACTTCAGGGTTCTATGGAAAGGGAAAACTACAAGCAGTGCAGTTGTTCAACCACAGTAAATACTTGCAAGTTATCCCTGAGATCTTTAATAACCCTAAATGAACTTATACTAACGTATACTGAGATTGAAAGAGCAGGAGAGAGGTTCATCATCGTATTGTACAGCAACACGAAGAAAGTAGCTTGAATAAGATGAGGTATGACTATTCAATAAACTAGTAAGTCAAGCAAGTTCTGCTATTCTTTTCTCCAAATTACCACTGTGACGTATGCCCTACTCCGACATTGATTAAAGACTGGGTGTGTGCGCTCTCAGGCGCTGGTCACTTCCAGATTCATCTGGACAATAGACACCTCCCCATACCTTTCTTGTTGGCGGTCCTTCAAACACCGGGACCCTCTTTTGACGGGCTACTTACTGCTTTTCATTACTGACTTTCATCTACCGATTGCACCCTACGCAACATTCCTAAACAGGGGCTTTTGTGCTGCCAAGTGTGTTCCCGTGAGAGCACAAATGGGTTTGTCTTGTCTGTTGCGATATAAGATCTGGACGGAGAAACTACAGAGGAGTTGAGATCCCGACAGCCAAACTGGTGGTCGCATTCAACGAAGGTCCGATTTGGACAGTTTAGCGAAACCCGCTAATTATTTTCTGATCAGTGAATGGACACCCCGCCTTGGGGCTTAATTTGTCATGTAGTTATTAATCTAGAATTATTATATTTGTATATGACTCGATATTTACTCCAGAAGAATTCTCAATAAATTATGTTAAAATTTAACATAGCTGTAATGTTCTTTTAAGCATAACTGCAAGACGTTACACCACCAACCACAGAAGCTGCACGTCAACACTGCCGTCGCACATTGCACCAAGAGCAAACATGGCAAGGACAGTGTTTGAACCCAACTAGCTGGGGATGGGAGTAGTGAATAAGACGTTGACGCCCATATACACTACTAAAGGACCGGCGCCAGCTAAAATAGCGTCTCTAATTACTTGTGGATGTAATAAAGGCTGTGGGAAAAAATGCAAATGTGTCAGAACTAACCTGTGTTGTACTACTTTGTGTAAGAACTGTCGAGGCCAAAGCTGCATTAATACCGAAGCAATAGACATCGTCGAAGAAGAGGACGAATAAGATAATGATATCATATAAGTAAGAAGGATCTATTACATTAGTATACGTATTTAGGTATACATATTAGGTATACATATATTAGTATACATACAGGTATTTACTGTGGTTGAACAATGGCACTGCTTGTAGTTTTCCCTTTCCATAGAACCCTGAAGTTGTGTCACAACCACTATTCGCATGAAGGAAGAGAATGGATTTTTTGCATTCGATCACAAGATTAGAATTCAGCAGATCTTTAGAGCTATAGAACCTTTGATTTTACCTTTACCCTCTTTCAGCATGAGAATATTCATATAGTCTGGAGTAAGAGTAGTAGGTAAAACAAGAAAATCAACATCTTGGCCAATTACAACTTGTTTCTTAATTTTCCCTTATGTCTCTATAGCGGTCTTCAAAATATGTACATCAGCATCATTTGTTGCTACAAAGTTTGCGAAATGAAACGCTCCTTATTTGCAAAATTGCTTAGATATTGTCTCTGAGAGTCAAGGAGAACTGTGTTTTCATTAAAAATTATTTCTCTTGATACGTTTCCTTTGATATGACATATGTGGTGTGAACATCACCAATAATCTCTTGCTTTGGCCATACTACACGATGAATAAGAGAGCCTCCATCAAAAATGAAGTAAAAGTTATCAGTGTTACCAACTGGTCGCTCTGGAACGGTATCAAAGATATTATGAAACATGGCCAGCTCGAGGCTACATATAATTAGAATATTTATGAAAATAATTTATTGCAGTTAAAAAAATAAGCAATATTAATTATTGTTTACTAAGCTGGGTACGATCATTTTGTGCTTTGATGGTTTTGCAAGTTCGAGGGGGGAAGTTCCCCCTCAGGGATGGAAACTTTACGGTTTCCGTTTCCTTGATGTCAAAAGTGTATTTGGCCAAAGTTTCAAAAATTTGTGAAAAATTGTCGCATTTGGTCTCATTGCAATGACTAGTTGTACGCTCTCTCCTAACTTCCACACAACACTAGCGCTCTGGTATTGGTGCACTGACATATGTTTGTGCTTGCAAAAGTGAATACTTATACATGCAAACTTTATTTAGCTAGAATCTTTGATTGATGCGTCTTCTTTTGTAAGAATAATGAATTTCTTTTGAAAACTGAAAAATCATTGTAACTTTGATAAGAGTTTGTAATCGTACTACTGCAACAAAATATATAGTGTTGGTATATATTCGACGCATCATTTTATGCTCTAAGTCGTTAATCTCTATCATTTTTAACATTGAATGTGTAGGGTTGAAGAAATCTAGGAAAAACTGACCAAACACCCCACTTCACTTCAGTTTTTCCCCCTAGGAGGGGAAGCTCCCCCCCCCCCTCAGAGGTGGAAACTTTTCGGTTCTGATATCCTTGAGGTCAAAGAAGTTTTTGACCAAAGTTTCAAAACTATATAAATTTTTTCCCCTATTTTACCTAATTGCAATGGGCTATAAGCAGGGTGGAGATAACTCTGTTAAGGTTATGGCTTATGCAATTCCCACTTACGGGAGCACCTCAAATATGGGGATGAGAACTAGAGTAGTACCAATTTTCGATTAATCGAAGACAAAAATAGATATTTAAAAAAATCGATTTTTTTTTATGTCAATTTTTTAAAATAATCGATATATCGATTGAATAAAAAAAATTATTTATTTTTTAATTAAAACAAAATAAGCTTTTTTCTAATGAGATGCACGACCTGATAATTTTTTAATTTAAATTATTAGAGTATTCGTTGTTTAGTTTACTACCCTACAACTTAAGAAAATAATTTTAATTATAGGTTTAGAACTCAGAAAGAGCCTTCAATACAGTTTTTTGAGAAATATATAAAAAAAGTCAAACACATGTTAGATGTATTTAATGAAGAATGTTGCATTACATTAAGAAATGTGGACAGATTTTTTGCTTTTTAAGGCAATCGTAATATAATGCCGAATTATATTTATCTAAAGATCTGCATAGAAAATGAGGAAGGAATATAACCCATGACAACCTTTAAAGCAAATAAAAGATTGAAAAAGAAAAAATAAAAAAATACGATAAAAAAGAAAAAAATTGTACATAAATAATACTGCATTTCTACCCTTTGACCTTCACGAGTACTCATTCATCCGGGTAACGAAATCAGTTTTACGGTGTTCCGCTGATTGAATGAGGATTTCACACTATTCACTCACCGAATTCACTCATTCTAAAACCCCAACGAGTGTAGTCCATATCATCGCGATATGGACTACACTCTCGGCTGACTCTATATCGATATTCATATCGAGAGTTCTCTCACTCGGAAAGCCTTAACAAAGCTTCATATTCGATGTGATCTCGATATGAAGCCAAATTTCGAGGGATAGATTGCCAAATCTTGAAATCCACCTAGATTTCCAAACAGAAATTTATGTTTGCTTACTTGAGGATATAACGGATTCTTTTTCTTATTTGGTTT
The DNA here is from genome assembly GCA_013235015.1 of Araneus ventricosus. NCBI lineage: Eukaryota > Metazoa > Arthropoda > Arachnida > Araneae > Araneidae > Araneus > Araneus ventricosus. Next base: position 720,419 of record BGPR01000288.1, read on the forward strand.
TCCTTTATTCATTTTTTTCTGCCTAATTCCCCTTGGATTCATCGCAGATACATTAAAACTAATTGAATTTATTATTTAGTTTTTCATTTCTCGCACGGTTTATCCTTACAACTGTTATCGATTATTTCGATTCGATGCAATGAGCTGTTAAATATTGAAGCCAAGTCCAACTGACTCTGATGATGTTCACGATATCATTTCGATGCATCGTTATTTTAACGCCAAATCTGGAGCCAAAGCTACCTTGTGGTAGTCCATCAATAATAACCCGTGTTGGCTTACATTAGCCATAATAAATTTTTCCCGCATGAGGTACATTTTTTATTTTTCTTTTACGTAATTTTCCATTGGATTTTGGAATACATTTAAGCGAATTATTTATACGATTTATCTTTTTATTTCCTGTTTCTGTAAACCTTCCGAACAGACACAACACAGTTGCTTTTATTTAGTTTTTCAATTGCGCTAAAATTCTAGTTGCCTATATATATTAAGTTATTGGTTCATACTTTGAAAATAAATAAAAATTTCAGTTCACTCAAGTAGTAAATTAATTTTTAATGACTTTAGACTTTAAATTCAAGATTTATTTGAAACTACGTAAGTTAGATTGCTAAAGGTATTACTGTGTGTTTTTTTTCTTTTGTGAAAGGTGAAATAAACTGTTTAATAAATCAGCACTATTGAAGCTAAAATTTTAAAAATTATTCTATTATTTTAAGAAATGACGGAATTAAATATTATGATAGATTGAGGCGTACCAACTTTTCATCAGCGAACTGCTAATGTGGCATTGTATACTCTGATGAAAAGATTAATAACACTTTTTTTATTATTTTATTAGAAGGAAAAAGCAAAAAATATATTTATTGTTTCAAAAGAATATGAAGCAAGATATAAACTGAAAATTCTTTTCATTTGGATTAATTTTGATTAGTCATTCTGTTTAGAAGCGATTTAGAATTCAAATAAATAAATAAATAATAAAATCTCGATATATCGAGAAATATCGATTTATCTTAGACGATATTTCGCGATATTGAAATCTGGTCATCTCCCAGCCCTAATGAGAACCTACCATATAAGTAAGCAGAGTGTCACTTCTCGGTGGAATATAGTAAATGTGGAGCCTCTTAGAGCCGATGACTGATCGTACCCACGTAAAAGGAGACTCGTCGCATGGGTCGCTCGTAATGCGGGCTATTTTGCATCAGCCGCAGTGCTCGTTCTTTTGTCGCGGCTGCCGGTCTTTCAGCATGTCCGGGATGCCTAGACAGAGCCGGGATTCTCTTTTCTGATTATTGCTTCTGCAGCTTACTTTTCAATACTAGGTCTGGATTTCTACTCTGGGTGGCCTTTGCGGAAATCTTCTTAACTTATTTTCTACTCTGTATTCGGTGGATTGTTTCGGAATTAAAATTTTGGACTATTTGCTATTGTTTCAGCCTTTTCTAGAATGTCAGAATATGTAGATTCCTGGGGATCAATTATTGGAACCACTCGGATTATGCTATTCGTAATTCTTCTGATGAGGCATCACAGGGACACTTCGGAGGGTGTAAGGCAAATCATTAGGTTAAATCAGTAATTCAAATTAAAAACACATTTAGAAAAAGATATTTTTAATCTTGTGCACTCTCATAAAATATTTTTATGCTTTTAGAGTATTAGAAATTTAAATCTGTACGTTAGAGTTACATTCGGTTTGAAAGCAAAAGAAAAAAGATTAAATCATTTTAACCCTTTGCGGCGCAGTGTGCCAGCTGATGGCACACCTAATTTCACTCGCTTCTCAACTGTTAAATTCAACTTATAAATGTAAAATAATAGGTTTAGGATAGGGCTAATAGGACTCCTTTTAGAATGTACATAGCAGCCTTATGAAATTTCGTTTCGGAATAGGAATTATTAGAGATAAAGTTTAGGAAAATTCCTTAACTCAGAGATAAGAAATTTTTTTCAGTTCTGGGCGTTTACAATTATAGCAAATTAAGTCGAAAATTTTCTCTAATATTCTTGAAGTTTTAATTTATGACTTTCTGTAAGATTCAACAATATTTTTTGAGTGTATCAAGGTGGCTGTATATAAGGGGGTTCTCATATGAGGGGGGTGACCCCAAAGGGGGACGACCCCCCATCGGAATAAAGTAAGTTTTTTTTTTTATTTTTTTGTAGATTCTATGTCTAGACAATAAACTAAACCCATTCATAATGTTTTATCATCATATTTTTTAAAAAAATTAATGCCTTGCGCTGCAAAGAGTTAAGAAATACAGATTGAGACCCAATTAATGTAAGCATGATTATTCCAAAACTCGTTCGGAACCTCTAACCCGAAACATCATAGCAAGATAATGTTTTAGGCTGGATTCGTCTGGCTTTCTTGCATCAGCGTTGCATTCTGTGAGTAACGATATTTTCATCATGCAATTTACAGAAGAATGCCAACCTAAAAACATCATCAGATTAGTAAAAGCGAAAGTGAAAATGCTCCTTTGGAACTAATGTCGAAAGAAAGCAATATTTTTAATCATAATTTTAACATTGACAGAAGGAAACGAAACTATTAAATTTGCTTGAATTTATTTACAATCAAAAGCATTGATGTTTTAGCATAAAAGCACAAATTTCTTTTTTAAATTACTTTTGAAAAATTTATCAAAGTAGAAGAAAAAATTGCTCGGATATGAAATTAATATCACTGAAAAGGTAATTTTTAAAATTTTATAGTGGTGTAAAAATAGTTTTTATGCGATAATATTCTCCGAAATTATTAAGGAAAAACGTTAAAATTTTGAATGATTTTAATTGATTAAAAATTTAATTAAAATTTTAATTTTGAAAAACCTTTTCATAGAGAGCACCCACTACGCAATAAGTAACTGCTTGCCAAATTTGGTAGGTCTAGATCCAATGGCTTGCCTGTGAAGCGTTATGTTCTGTGCATAACTCATCTGTTTAGTAGATTTTTGGATCATGCAGTTTACAGAAAGTATGCTAGAATCAAGACATTATCATGTTAAAATTTCAAATAATAAAATAATAACATAACAAACAAACAAACAAAAAAGAGAATAAACAAACAAAAAAGAGTAGGCGTTCGGAAAAATTATGATTTTTTTTTTGCCAAACTCCTTATCTCCTTTCCATACTTGACTATTTAACTATTAGACGTTTTAAAATATGAGTTACTAATTTTCGTTTTAAATCTTTTTTAAAGTTTCATTATTTTAATTTTTACTTTCATATGGCTCATTTAACACAGCGATATTTGATATTTTTGTATTCGTTATCAACCTTAACTATCAAAATTTAATTGCTCTTTACCCTTTCAATGAATTTTGGAAATTCTGAATTAAAAATTCAAACAGTATTTTTGTGTATATACATTTAACCATTTTTAATTTTAATTTTATTTTGTTAATATTTTATTTTTGTAGAAACAGTATAAATCTTTTCATATTTTGTTTTCAATTAATGTTCTTTATTATTTTCTTGCCATGTATTTTTTTATTAATTTGAATCTTTCGACCACAAAAGGTGGAAAATCAATACTGTAGTGACTAAATATCAAATAGCAGACATATTGAGAGTATAACGAAAATATTTCTTATTTTAGTAAATCATTCTCATGAATCTATGAGGATATTTCTTTTTTTTTTTATCTAGTTCTATATTATTAAAAATTAATAATCAAATGCATTTCGTTACATCCCCACATAAATAGTAATAGCTTATGCAATATATTTAATCCTCTTTCCGACTTTGTGATGCCATTTGGCATAACTGGAATAATATGCCTTTCTATTGGACTTTATATTTTAATATGTGCTGGAGGTGGTTTAATGGGGCCTAGATCGCAACATGAGATGGATACAAATGAATAATGAATAAGTAATTTTAATTATATAATCTGAGTTTAATTGATTAATTAATTAATCTGGAATCAATGAAATAATTTCAAACATGAAATATTTCTAAGGTTTTTTTTCATAATTTTTAATCTTTTATACTTACAAATAATAATTCGAACTGGAAAAGGTTAAGAGAAAAATAGTTATATCACAGAAAATGTTTCAGGACTAATGGCTGCCTGGCAAGGCTGATTTTCTCTTCTATTTCGACGTAAGAGCGATAAATATCGCGGCATAATTCAAAAAGGATAAATAGTGGCAGTTTAGATTTATTCTTAATGCGAACTTCTGACAGAAAAAGACAAAATTAGTATATGTAGAAGCAGATGATTTTGTCTGGAGGTGAGGCAAACAAGAATATGTGAAACCACACTCTGTATTCGCTAAAGTAAACGAACTCGTATATTTGCTTTTTGTGATGGGATTTTTTTTTTTGGGGGGGGGCGGAACCCGCCGCCCCCCCGGCCCCGCGCCCCCCGTTTATCTTCAAAAAGCTTGAAGTGGAAGGAAAGTAACAAAACCTCAACTCAGGATAGATAACTTTATACAGTTATAAACATTTTGCCATATATTGTAATCTCTAAAAATATATTTATGATGTCGGATACCTTAAGTTACCAGTTTTGTAGATTTTTTAATTTAGACTTTTACAATCGAGCAGAAATGTGCACATTACATGGCCTTCTAAGGATAATCATTTGAATTTTATAATTCCTTCTACATTGCATGTTAAGAGAATGGAGTTCAAAGTATGTTTTGCCAGAAAATTGTATTTTCCTGAGCAGAAATATTTAAACAATGCATGAATACAGCAAACTAATCGTATATTTTTTTCATACGTAAGGAATAATACATTACAAGGTTACATTCATACAAAAAATTTTAATAGATTTCTTTTTAGGTAAAAGAAACCGGGCGAGATAAAAAGGAAGGAAAATACCGATATGAATTGAAGAGGATCCGAAAAGATAAAAATATTATTTTAGTTACAAAAAATTTTTTTAATGACAACTGAGGTCAGAAGCTTGAAACATTTGCACTTTCCTTTTCTTTATTGTTTTTTAAAATTTACTCTTGAATATGAAGAGGAAAAGAGGAATTATATTTGGCGGACTGCGTGGAAAGGGGCAATATAACTAGGGTTACCATAGTCCGGATTTCGTACGGACAGTTCGGATCTTCAATATGTCCTGATTTATGTCAGTGAATGCAACGAGAGAAAATTGATTGTAATAGAGAGTGTTTTCACAAAAGCCAACGTCATTCCGCCAATGAAAGAAAATTCATTGTGTACATCCATTGTTGATGAAAAAATTCAAAATGAAAATTAAAAGTTTTGGCAGTTTTGTTTTAATTCTGTTTCATTGATAAAATTTAAATTCAAATCCAAACGTTAATAAAATTTGTATATTCTTTGCATTCTGACGTCTTAAATTGTTTTCCCTGCCACAAACTGTGCTGGTGTTATGAAAGAGGGTCGTTGGCAGGCAGCTTTTGGAATTTTGTACTATACTTTGACCCACCCCGATGTGTCTGGATTTCAACCAAAACTATTATGGTATCTCTATCTATAACGGATCTTCTATTAGAGGTTTTACATAAAGGTTTGCAAATTTTTTGTTGCAAATAATTCCAAACCGCAGCATGTGCTCTGCTGAAGCCTTAATTTGAATTTTGTACTTAGAGGACATTTCAAAAACTTCTTCTCTGCATGCTCATTTTTTGTCACTTACGAAAGCATATATAATATTTTTGCAAGTTCTTTAATGTGCTGGGATATATTAAAAAAGCGTATCATATGTTGTTTAGTGAACCAACGGCCTCTGATTTTCCCTCCACAGAAAGTCTAGCTCTTCAACCCCTCGGCGTAAGACCGGATGGGGGTGCTGGACTCCTGTGATTGGTCCGAAAGAGTTTGAGTTTTGTTTTTGTTGATTTCTTGTGCAGGCTTCTGCCTCGCCGATTTCCTGTGTGAGAGATTTTGTTGTAACTCTGAGTTTTACGGTTGTCTCTAGAGAGAGCGTCCGTTATGAGTTTAATAAATTTACAGTTCGCTAGATTTGAGTAATTATTGAATCATGTTTGCTATCGATGCAACATATATCTTACTCCAAAACAACTGTCAGGAACGACGTGAGAATGTCGCTCCGAAAGTGTGAAATTCGTGAGATCACACTCAAGTATCACAATTTTCTATAGCTTCGAATTTTCTTTATGAATATATTATTAGCATGGAAAAGAAATCTTAAATCCAATCAATCAGAAACAAACTTCATCTAAATTTTTATTAACTTTAGTTATTTTGTATGACGTTCTGAATGAATTAAATATTGCTAGCCCGATATTTCAAAATTCTAATATAATTCATATTTAAAAGTCCTTTTAAAATTTTTTTGAAAAGTATCGTGCATCGGGATTCATATCTTCTTTTAATAACTGCAAAGGAAATAGTGGAAGAGTTAGTTAAAAGTAACACCTGAATGTAAAAATAAAAGAACTTGGGGAGTAAAAAAGAAGCAGTTTTTGTTTTAAGGAACTGATTAACTGTTTCATCTGTCAAAGAATATTTTCCTTTTAACAAGAGATTAGAAATTTATCACAAATATGGGACATCATAGGAATTTTTATGTAATTATGTGCGACTTTGCAAGACAAAATGAATTGCATTGATTTATTTAATGAAATCAAAATTTGTCGTCGAGTTCTGCATAATAGGGTCACAATATTATAATATTTATTTAAAAATTAATTTATCTGAATTGTATCAAACTGTGTGACTGTTCTGAAAAATATATTGACCGTGTCAATGACCGTCGAATCTGCAGAAAACTCTTTCTCATGATTTAAAATAATAACTTTTTTTATTATTTTGAATTATTTTTATAAATTGGCATTTTAATTATCTTCAAAATCGTTCATAAATCATATAATTTAATTAGTTATCATTTTCACGTATTCCATAAGTCCTTAATATGTCAATTTGTGCAATGTAACAAATAGCAAAATGCAGTAAATTATTTTGTTTTACGAAATTAGTTTCAAGGCCCCGCAAATCAATTTTGCACCAGGCCCTTCTTTTGTTCAGGTCGGCTCTGGTGAATATTGTGTATTGGGTACTTTTCCTTTATGCGCACACGACGAATCACATTGTATACCAGCTTGGCTCAACTTCTTTGCTGACGATAATTGACGCTTGCTAGATTTTTGGCGAGTTGAAGCGCCAGTTTGGTCGAAAATGCAGCGCCAGTTTGGTCGAAAATCCATGGTGTGTACATAACGAGGCGCAGATGCTCTGCGTGGGATCAGCTAGTAATTGAATAAAAAAGTTCCCTGTTCTGTGATAAACGCCTTACAATTTTGAAAATCAGTGTCTTTTCAAAATACGATTTTGCAAGGCAACTTCCGCCACCCCTGATCGTATACATAATTACTTTTAACGGTTACATTAAATAAGAAGTATCATTTAAATTCTGTTCTATATATTTATTAAATTAAAAAATATAATATACTTTATATTTAAATTAATGCAATAAAAATATATAAACACTTGTATTTTATTTAACATTTTTTAATTATTTAATTGTCACAAAAATACGTGTTTTAATGTATAGTATGATATACATGCTAATGTAACAATATAAAATCGATGGCTGTCTAGTTACAAGCCCAAATCATATTTTTACTTTTAACATATTGAAAATTCTAATTAAAATTTTCTGGTTCAAAAGTGAAATAACATCAGTTAGGTGCCTTTGGATGAATGAC
>BGPR01000288.1:728107-739056 GCA_013235015.1 Araneus ventricosus
CGTGAAAGTTTTTTCATTTTAAAATTGAAGATATGCCATTAAAAGGATTAAGCCAGTTCTTTATTTTGCATTTAAGAGAGAAACAATACATATAACGCAGCATTTCACAGAAACATTGTCAAACAGCTCGATATTCTTATTTTTCTACCTCTTGAAGTACCTGAAAATATAAAGAAAATCATTTGGAATTTAATGCCAGTTTATATCAGAAAAATACTGATGGGAAAAAGAAATGAATATATCATTCATATTACGTCTAGAGTTATAAAGAAATAAAAATTCTGTATTAAAAAAAATGTGTGCACTACCCATTCAAGCGCACTGTTGAAGTGAAATTTCTGGCGTGAGCGTAGACACCGATAAAACATTTTTTGCCAATTTAATTTTGTTATTTGATTTCTTTATATTGTATTTCTTAAGTGGTATCTGTAGAAAAGTAGATATACTATCATTATTAATTATTACGAATATTTCTTTTAAACTAAATTATTTCTCAAATAAACACAAAATGTGAACAGAAACATATAACAAAGTACGATGCGAATAGTTATTGCCATTCAACACTAACACGTTAACACTAGCATAAGCTTGTGCGCACTGTAACAACACGATGATTTAGGGTTCAGGTGGAATTTAACACAACATTCTTCGACTAGTGTCAACCGCTTAAGGAATGAGAATGCTTCCCTGTGCACGTGCAGTATAAACAAAGCTTGAAGGGACAGAGGCGACGATACTTGCTGGAGACTAAACAGGACAACAGGGTTCTTAAAAAGAGTAGATTGACAATGTCGCCTACGTGAAGGGAACTGGACAATTCAAAGTAACGAAGCGTGGATTTGATGGACGAGGGGCAACATTTACCTTTGTAGGAAGAGTGCTAACGAGGGAGAAATAATGGCGAGACTTTTTGCAGGTTGTGGAAAGGCATGCCATCTTACTAATGAGGAGACCCGGATCGGTACATAAAACGGGGGTGTTTCGTTTGTCGGGGACGAGTTGAGAGTTGGACTTCACCTACGCTGGTGTGCGTTAGGTTTGCTTCGAATCGAGACTCGGAGTACTCCCATCAGGGATTGCGAGTTCTGTTATTTACGAATAGACCCGGTCCTCGGGCTCATCTCGTAGGAGTTTACATCGAACTCCGAGACTTTATTGATTTTTCCAGCGCAGTGCAGGTTGGTTTCGCGAAATTAATTAACTACTCGACCAGAGTTACAGTTCCTCCCTTCGAGCTCATTTTTATTGATTTTTTGTACATAGGCATTCTAATCTAGAAAATGTATATTACAAATGTATGTATATAATTTAGCTGTAATAAAATTCGGAAAGACTACTCATTGTCTGAAATCGCCTTGAATTTGCTCAGCCATCAAACCGCGGCCATCGGCCGTGACGTTACAGCACCCACCGCACGTTTCTCTCTTTCACTCTTTCCCATATTTTTTTTAACTCTCTGAACCCGACTAGAGTGAGAATTTCATTGCCTCAAAACCTGGAGGGAATTTTAGCTCACAAAAACAGAATGGAATCGTCATGTTCTTTACAAAAATTCCAGGAGGTCGACACCTATGGTTGCCTGATCAATTGTCAACAAAGAAACTACATTTTTCCTAAAAAATTCACCCAGCCGCCCGAAACCGCCTGAGTTCGGCTTCTGTCGAACGGGTGGTTTGAGGCGGGATAGGGCTCATAGGGTTAATAATCTGCTGTGTCTTCAAAGATTGGATTAACATATTATTAGACTTTTAAATCCAAAACTTTCATCTTCAACGTGATGAAATGTCACCAAACTAAATCTTTACAAGTCCATCTTTTCTTCATTGGAAGCATTCTGAGTGCTTGAAAATGTACCCTAGTCATTTTTATGGATAGATTTTTATTACGTTGTTCAAGAACTTGCAGTACCACAATTAGACAGTTTTGCTCACATATCAAATTATGAGAACAACAATTATTTATTTACAATTATTTATTTTAACAACAATGCAATTATTTATTTTATTTTGAGAGACCTCCAGAACGAATGAATTAAATGAAAATAAATTTTATAAAATGAAGTTTTTACACCTCAGTTCGAGTATTTATTGGATACACTGCATAACGCATGTAATCTATGTAAAAAATCACAGTTTTTATATAAAATTTTCATGCGCATCAAGTACGCTGGAAAACAAAACTTTTACCTTGCAGCTGTTGAAATATTAGCAAGGCAAAATGCAAATAAATATATATATCAAAAAAAATTTCTAGATTTGTCACTACAAGATTAAAATTGGAAAATAACAACTTTGGATGATTTTCAGTGTCTATTGTAATCTTCAGTTGTAAGCCTGTAAGTTACATCTTTGTTCATTTTCTTCATTCGTTCAATATTTGCTGTTAATCACTCGTCTTTTATACCAGTAGAAAGGTTGTTTTTCTATTATGCTGAATTATTTTATTTATTAAACAACTGAACATATCACGGAAAATTCTAATAAAATATAAACAAAAAGTATTTATTTAGGCTATATTATTTCACCATTCTATCAATGAAATTACAACTGTATTAAAGTATAATATCTTAATATTCTCCAAAGAAAGAAACAGGAAGTCGAAAAAAATATAATTACATATAATTCATGCACAGATACAAAATTTGCAGCAGTTCATCCTTTAGGAAAATAGGGTCTAACAAACATCGGGAACTTGTTTAATATCGATTTCAACAGCGCAAACGTTTCCGTGGGAGGATTAATTCATTAAAACTGAGTTAAAACGAAATTTGCATAATTATCAGAACATCCGAAATGAACTCGGACAAATGTCAAGGTTTCATGAGGATACCAGATTTGGATAAGTGACCCTCTTTGCGCATTTTAAAGCAAAAAACGCCGAATTTCGGATATATTTAATAAAAAGAAAGCAGTTGGAAATTCAGAAAAAAAAGACATCAAAAATGCATTTGCACGTATTTCCGCCTTTAAAGTACAAAACGCAATCAGTGTAGTATAATATCTAATGTTAAGCGCTTAATTTTAAAATAAAACCAAAAAGCTTAAAGAACTCTCTCAAAGTTATTTAATTGCTCACTTTCAGCTGTAAATGAAATTTAAAAGAACGATGTTTGAATCTTTAAAAGAAAAACCAAATATATCGTTTTCATCGTCTTTATCTCAGACATGTGGCCGAGTGTACTGCACAACTTAATGCAGAACTCCGCATGAGAAGCATTTATCTGCCGAAAAATTTTGTAACAATCATGAAATTTGAATATATCTAAGTGACTACGATAAAACCAACCACCTATTTACAACCGTGAAGGAGAAGAAAATTTGAAAACTGAATCTAAAAAAACTTTTAGTGAGGGATTTATGTTTGTTGTCAATGGACCTTATGCACCGTTTGGGTTCGAGAGTATAGAAAAACAGCTGTGGAGGAATAAACAAAACGATCGGCTTATAAGCGACTCAGAAATAAAAGCAGTTCTGAGTCAGCTGTTTAAGACTGACCAATGGTTGCCTCCGGCAGGTCACGTGTCGGAGGATGTGACGTCACATGCATAAGGTCCATTCTGCATAGAAGGAAAATTTAAATAAGGCTATATAGAAAAATGTAAAAAACAAACAAATTGCTTGGCCTATTTAGCAATTCCTTCTAAAATAAAATTTTGATACTATGCAATATCATAAAATCAAAATTTTCTTTATTTGAAATGTTTAAGGAAGAAATAACATCTTATTGCCTACACACCGATTAATACAAAAAAGAAGTTTATAACCATCAAAATCCACTATTAAATTCTTTGAAAAAATGAAACATAAAACTGGTATCAGTCCAATATCTTTCACTTTTATTTCTTCGTAATTAACTAATGAATTAACCATGTGCTTTTGCGTGTTTGGACAAATCAAAACAGCAATGGACAAACATAGATTAGTATTAATGGCGTCTGGAAAGGTATGAAAGGGGAGTGGGAAAAGATATCCACAATAATTTTGCAAAGGCATTATTATCCAGAAACTAAGATGCAAATGACAGATAAGAAGAGGAAACCAATAGAATAGTAAAAGAGCAAGAATTTTACGTAAAAGCCTGATTAATATTATGGCTTAATCTTTCAAGAAATGTGTGAACAATTTCTGAATATCAGACAAGACAAAATCAAAATTTATGCTATCATTCTACTCTGTGAGATGTAGAAATGTACAAAATGCATAGATTTGCTAGTGGTAGACTCGTGGTTCGGTTCAAAAATCTTAACGAGTAATTTTTTCGAGTAAATTCCAAAAATAATGCAGCAGAACAAATCAAAGCTATTAAAAACAATGCATTTGTCTCAGATTACTGTAAAACAGGTTATGAGAGTTTCTTCATCCTTGCATTTTAAGATGTATACGATAGGATAATTTTTTATTATAAAACTTCTATAGAGAAGGTTACTTTGGTTGTCAGAAACATGTAACATAGAGGCAGCGGCGAATTTAATGCTATATTTTGCAGTAGCTGTTATAGATTCAGCGAGTAAGAGAGGCGATAAAGATGTGGCGCGCTAGAAAATAAATTATATTATAGCTTGTGCATCTGTATAACTAAACAATAAATGCTGTATTGCATGACACAGTGTGAATCTTCTTATCATCTAATAATTTAGTCTCTGCTTAAATAAACCACTTTAGACTACTTACATTGTCTACATTTTGCCCAAACTTTGTGAGCAGAAGTAAAGAATCATTGTTCAACTTTCCATGTTATAATGAAAATGAGGGAGACGTTTGACGTAAGGAAACGTTTCCCTCTTTCTATTTAACAATCTTGGGTTATTAAAATTATCACAGTGAAAATTCGAAGGGAAGTTCTTAGGACTACATTATACTGTGTACTGTTTCTTTTAAGCTTAGTAGTTTCTCCAACACACTTGTTTGCATATTTATTAACTGACTTATAAAAATATAAAGTAAACTAATAAATAATTGAAGTAAAATTAAACACATTATAAACTCAAAAAATCAATAAAATTTAGATTATATTTACTCCAATAATTCTAACAAACGCGAATGATGCTAATGTAAGCAGAAAATGGTATTAAATAAATCAAGCGAAGTTCAAGGACTAATAAAAATCAGAAACTTAATATAAATTCTAATGTAAGAACCAGAATTATAGAACCAAAGAAAACATTTATTTCAATCAACAAAATAAATGTTCTAACACAAAATTTGTTTAGGCGTATGTCATTTAAGATAGCATGTGCACGAATCGCGGCCTTGTACGCATTTTCCTGTAATAAACGTTTTCTTGATTAGCGAAATAATTTTAAATCTGTAAAAAATCAGAGAAATAGTTTAAAATGTGAATTTAATACGAAGACTTTAACAGCAAGAATAAGAAAAGACATTAATTTATAAGAATTGGAGCAAGGAAGAAGGCATATTCGATGGCATTGAAAAGAAAACCTTTAATTCTTATCTGAATGATATTAAAGGGAATACCATAGAAATGTCATTAATTTAAAATAGAGCTTAAGTTATTTTAATATTATAGAAAGTAAAAAAATCAATAAAGGACCTTCAATCTCTTCTAAGTTTAATCTTTCATATTTTCTTTTTTAAGCTAGAATAATCTAAATCAATCTACTCTTTTGTGAATAATATTTAAAATATAAAATATGTATAAGTTAATTAATTAATATTTGCACAGAAGAAAAATTATTCATAATTTTCTCTTTCAGAAATTTCACTCAAACAACTTCTCTCAGTTAGGCACGGACTATTTAAATATTGAATGATTTTTGGAAAGTTGAATTGACTTACTCTTTCTCGTAAACTGGGCAAGTAGTTTGAATCAAATATGTTGGAAAACAAAGTTTGACTCTCAGGAAAGCTTCTTTTGACATGGAAAGAATTTTTTGAGCTTCCCAGTCTTTGTGACCTCTTTGAACGGTGAGATCCACATCCAGTGAAAGCATTGCAAAATATTCTTTTCTCAACCTCAGGAAGCTTTCTTTGGTCTTTCGAATTCTAAAAAAAATGTAAAAAGGTTATTAATCCTTCAAAAAATATATCATACAAACAATAATGATATACAAACAAAGGTCTATCATCTCACCCAGTGAGATGGCTATCTATTCTCTAATGGAGCTCATAGTCAAATTATTCGTAACCACTTAGGAGATATCTCGATACGGTTCTATGAAATTGCTTAAGTTTGGATTAATTGTAACTTTCCCCAGAATAAGTGTTCAGCAAGCAACCGAAGGAAAAGGATATTTCAGGAAAAATATTTTTAAAAAGAATTTAATGAAATCACTTTTTAAAAACATACTTTTATTTGAGCGCTAAAATGTAGAATTTTTATTTTAATTATTTTCTACTTTTTAGTCTTAATAATTCGTTATTACAAATATTATGAAATCTTTAAATCAATTATGTTTCTTAAATTCGCTACCAGGTTGCATCCCTAATACTGAATAAAAATTTAATGAAATTAATCGATTAACTGATAATTAAGTACTACAAATATAAAAATAGTGTATCTCCATCGAGAGTACATAAGTGTACAAAATTTCAAAACTCTATCACATCAGGAAGGGAGTGGAAAATCCATTACAAAATTCCGCCTGTGCAAACATGAAACAAGACAGTCTAAAAAAAGTGCACCATAAAATTCTGTACGGCTTTTTACTATAAAAAAACAGCACACAAATAGTTTTAAAACCCTTGTAATTAATCTCTCTTACATGTAAAAGATCATTACTTTATGGATTTTTTTATCATGAAGATCATTTAACATATTACCGATTGCCGTCAAATAAGATTAGTTAGGCGCTGCTTATTGCAAATCTGTGAAATAAAGAACATCATTGCAGTAATAAAAAGAGTACTTTTATGAGTATGAAAGGCTTGATATAAAATTACGAGATTTTTATCGCGCAATCAACTCTTTATATGTATTTATTCAGTATACCTGGTACGAAAAATCTGGTATTATTCACTATTTCTTCTAAATATTCAAATATATGACTCAAACGATAAATCCGCAGTATTCCACTATTTTCATCTTAACCATGGCGAACGTTCATGTTTCTCCTTCCATATTGCTCTTTAACCCTTTCGCTACGGCGTTCGCGGTTAGCACTGAACCAGACTCCGCGCCAAAAGTGTACACATTGCGTATGAACAGTCTTTGGCGTTTGGGTTTACGTCTTGCTGGCTTGCCAAATTGACATGATCTTGAACAAAAACGGACTTTTCTTTAAAGCAATATATTCAATTTCTACATAAACAATAATTATTATAATTAAAATTATTATTATTATTATATTTAAAGTTCGAATGAATGTCCCTGGCCGTACTCGCAAACGTCTTCGCGGGTTGCTTTGTGGATGCCGGCTATAGGAGCGAAAAGGGTACCTCTATGTTCTCTTGCTTTCTGATTTGTTCTAAATACGTCTAAATTCACATCATTAAAAGCAAGGATTCATCGAACCACACAATTATTCTCAAAATCAGGCAAGCAAGATTCTTCCAGGTTGTTTCATCGGCTTCGCTGGCTTAATCTAATGCTTTTTTTTTTCTTAGTTTCAAACAATTTGGGTCAAATTTATTACCGCATCCACTAATATGATAACCACACTAATTTTGAGCTCACTCCTCACAGTCGCTTGTATCAAGTAATCTGAACCATTTCGACGGGGTTCTGATTTTAGTTGTAAATTAATGTTTATTTAAACCTCTAATTGACAGAATTACTATGTTGATCTGTGGGGTGGATAGCAGTAAAAAGCCTTGGTAATATATAAATCAGGATAAAATAATTAAGAATTACGTAATTTCATTTAATATTTATTTTCTTTTTATTCGTCTTCTGACTAGTGTTAATTGCGCTTCGCGTTTCTAATAGTTCAATGAAAAGAGATAGGAACAACGTTTCTTGAAACAGATTTGCACTGAAAATCATTCTGAGACGCTGTGTGACATCTGCATTTTTAAGACACATGTATTGAAACTAGACACGACATTTCTTGAAACAGATTTGCATTCAAAATCATTTTGAGACGATATGTGACATCTGCATTTTTAAAACACATGTATTGAAACTAAAAGCAATTTATGTTTATCGATAAAAGTATAAATTTTGTTCACATTTAGATTTTCTTTCGGAAATGAACTCAAGAATCTGGTGTTATGCCTTTGTTATTCATTATGTTGGGAAAACAAGTATGTATTTTAGCTTCTTTCCAATCTTCACAATCCCAAGTACCTCACTTGATCAGTAAAAGCGTTCAATTAAATAGATAAATACAGAAATTGATTTTGCAATCGACTAGGATTTCTTAAACCTTTTCTTTTCGCTATTAAAAGACCTGACCGCTTCTAGCTACGAAAATATTTTCTTGATCCCAAGTATACATATAGTAGGCCAGTATTTCATTAAATAATGAAAAAATAAATTTAGTTAAATATATTTACATGAAAATCTTGAATAAGATTTTCGAAATAAATGTGGCTTTCTTTATTGTTTTTTGTGGAATGATACTAAAGAATTTAACAATAACACTTTATACAGTGCTTTCGTGAATGCGAAACCCTTGGTTGGGGGGCGAGATCTATAATATAGGAAGCCCTGTAGTAGGCACCTAAAAAAGTAGTATTCTAGGTGCCTTAGGTAGTATTTTAGTAGTATTTTGAAAGGTTTAATTGGATTATTTATACGTTTTTACGTTTTGATATGTTTATTGGGGCTTATCATTTTTATAAATAACACATTTGGGAACTTGATTACCAAAAAGGATGATTGTCCAAACAAAAATATTGAGGGAGTTTTACTGGCACTGAAATTAAAAATTCAAGTGGTGAAAAGTAGCGAACCGACCTTAAAGAGGGTGCAGAAACTAAACTAAAAGTTTTCTATCCCTTTTTCTAGCTTTGTAAACTCACCTGTTGCAGCTCACACCAAGCAGAAATCAGGTATGTCGAAAGGAAGACCAAGCTGATTATTTTTTGCATCTTGCTGCAGAACTCAGTTTCCTGAAAGTAATGCAGTATTAGAAATGAAGTTAAATATACCTCTTGCAAATAAATGTTAGCTTCGACAAAGATGTAACCACTCCGTATTTATACAACTTCATTAAATATTTGCTATTCAGTGTGAGCAAACGTCTCTATCCCAACAAAAGTTACTGCCGTAATCAAACTAAGACTTGAGGTCTTCTTATCCAAAGTTCCTTCTTATTTTAGCCAACCCTCAAAGTGAGAGACCTTATTAAAGTTTTTGGACCCATTTCCACTGGAAAATAATTTCAGTACTCCACTTCTGTAAAAAAAATGAGCCCCTAGCGCACGTAGAAAAACAAACTGGACAACAATTAAAGTAAACAAGAATTAATTTAAATCTGTTATTTATTTGAATCCAACATTTAACTTCAAGATATGTTTTCACTGATTTCCGACCAAGTGTGGGTTCAGAAACCCCGATACAATAACGAGGAGGATATCAGCCCTCTGTAATTTAATAACTAGAAAATAAAGCTTGAAAAAATTGACGATACATTTATCAGTGAAAAATTTGGAGTTCCCAATTGAAACTATGTTAAAATATTTTTCGAACAAAGTATATCACATCATACAATAGAATCTTAAGCTTTTTCTGCGTTTTTATTGTCCAAAATGCGCTTAAATACATTCAAATATACTAAATCGTATTGGTATTAGCTTGAAACCTGTGCATTATTTAAAACTGAAATTCAATTGAAATTTATATATTGCCAAAACTCAATAGAGAAGATAGAATATGAAACAAAGTTACTTACTCTGTAACATTAAGATTTTTCGGAGTTATTCCGTTTGAACCGCTAGTGGAATTTTATATAGACAGGGCATCTGCCAATGTGACGTCCAAAATCACGTGACTCTCCTGTTTAATGCGGAATGCACTATTCTATCTTTGTGATTGGCTGTCTGCAGACACCCAATAAACATTGTGATGAGTCTGAAAAGAAAAGTGTATTTTGAATTCTAAAAGCTCAGAGTGTTATTAGAAAATGCTTTTAAGCCATTAGCTTATCGTTACAGATGCATTGACGACTCTCGAAAATCGCTTTGTTTATGAAAGTCAATCTTAATCCAGAATTTCTTTAAAAAGCAAAAACGAAAATCAGTATGCGTACATTGTTTAAAGGGTTAAAGTATAATGATACACTTTCAGTTTTAACTGCATCTCTCCTACTTTTGATAGGATAACTAGGTAGAAATATATTGCTTGTGTTTCGATAAGTAAAGTTTCCGAAACGAAACTTTCAATTTAGAACTTAAATCTGTAAGTAAACAATTTACCTTTGCAGGATAAATAATTGGTAAACAATTATATTTTGTTTGCTTATTGTGATAAAAGCTAAATGAAAAATTATTCTTCTCATTTGTGAGGTATTTTCATGAAATATTTATATTTTTTATCCAGTTATTTTAGCTTTAACAGGGTACTTAAATCTAATTAATTTATAGGTAGGAGAAACTTTGAAAATTTTTTAAATAAATTTAGTTCAAGAATACTTATAATTAGAAAGAGCAATGTCTTTATTTACGACTTTTTGCGTTCTTCTGCTTTTCTTAATAAGTATCTTGTGTATATTAAAAGCAAGTAGAATATCATTCTCCAATCCGTTGAATGTAGCTTCATGTATACAGGGTGATATAAACTTCTTGGATGTATAGACTCTACTAATATTAACATAGCTTAGGAAACGCCAATTTTTTCTGAACTAATGCACAGACAGGTTAGTTGAAGTATTTTGAAGTCACGTTTTGAAGCAACGCGAGGGCTATTTTAAGACTGAAGACGTAAATTTGGACCCTGGTGAAATGACGAGGACAGCATCCGAGCTGGCATCACCATCTCCAAATTACCACGTGACATAAGTGAGAGGACTTTTGATCTTTGACATCAGATTTATCATACACCAGGCCCAC
>BGPR01000288.1:742788-807095 GCA_013235015.1 Araneus ventricosus
CAATCGGAAAGTTTGGCGGTAATGCATTTACGATGACTTTTATGCCACTGAAACGAAGAGTCTATCATTCATCTCTAGAGACAAACATTATCACCAACTAGTTGAAAGTAGAAACGACTTTTTCTTTACGAAAATGCGAAATGCTAAATATATGTCGATAAAATCACGGTAATTTAACGAAATTTTGATTGCAGTTTAATTTTGCCATGCTTCATGTATTTCTCACATCAAAGATAGGAAAGTTTGACGGTAATGCTTGTTTCTAAATATAAGAAATATCTTATAAAACTTTTAGACAAAAGAACTTTAAGAGGGTATCATTTACTTTTAAAAAGTCCAACCGCGGGAGAATCACTTACCATTATTCTGGACCCTTTCATTGTACACGAGTATAAAAAATACTATTTTGAAACGGAATAAGGTTTTAAAGAAATTTACATGACTGAAAATTCCTTAAAAACAATCGACATTACTAATATAATATCCCAGATCTGTCTCTCGGTAACGCTCTGACGTCACCAACTATAAATCTCGCGCCATAGAACTGCGAGACGTTAAGCAGCATTATTTCATTGTTAGAGAACATAAATTTCAGTAATTTTAAATTCAAAAGAGTAATTGTCGTTCTAATTTCAAATTTAATAGCTCTAAAATAGTGAAATAAAATTTTCTATCGAATGATATAAAATTTATCTTGCTATGATCAATAGTTCCCGAGAAATTTTAAATTATATTAATCATATATTTCAAATTAATTTCCGTTTTTTAATAGAAAGTAGTAAATTACGTCAGCGGTATATCATGCGTGATATACTTTGGACCCCACGATGCATATGGATTATTTATTGCAATCGTGATGATATAATTTGATAATATTTTTTGGCAACGTTTGACAAGCAGAGAAGTGCTTTGCTTTTATTAGACATCTGAAGTACCAGGAAAATTATTAAACTACGAAAAATACTTCACACGGAATATTGTTTACCGAGAGGTTTTTGAATAAATAAATATGTAAATAATATGTAAATAAAAAAATATTTCCTGTTATAAAATATATGTTTATTTTATTTGTTTTCAATCAATGTTAAACATTTATCTCACATATATATCTATTTAAACACGTCAAATTTGACTGGAAATCTTTCGAATGAAAAGACAATTAGCACCCGTCATATCATGACGGGTGATTTTCTAGTATTTAAATATGTACTAATTTCAAAATTTCCAATGGAAACAATCATTTTCCTTGCTTATTTTCAAAACAGGATGAATATTTACGCTCATATATGAAATTTCATCATTCTGGGTCTACTAATTTCAAGAATATGACCACATAAAGTATTATCTAATGTTAAATAAAATCTTGAATTTTATTCATATTATGAAAGATGATATATTTAGTGACAAGAAATTTGTTTCATATAGTGATATCAAATAGTCTACTCATAGTCTATGAGTAGACTATACTTTTTACTTTTGATTTTAAATTATTTTTTAGCATGTAATGTAATTAATCAAAACTGATGCTTAAAATTTTGTAGATACATACACGGATGAATTTTAGCAGAAATCGATGGAAAAAATCATTTTATATGTGGTCACGGAAAATTTCAGCTCATTCTTACTTGTAATTTTTTTCCGTGACATCATATTTTATGTTTTAACTGTAATGTGATGTCTTGGTGGGAAGGAGAATCTCTCAAAATAGAAAGGAAAATAATTTTTCTGATTTGATATTCGCAGTTACTCGATATAATAAATAGTATCTTCCATTTCGTTGTTATATCAGAAGGTATCGAAATCGCAGCAAATAGTTATCTGGAAATAACGTTTCATAAAATATCACTATTTTGGCAATCATCGCTATCGTCAGATTGACGGTTGTTCCTTAACAATTTTAGTATCGCGCGAAAGGTCTAAAAGTGAATTTCTTGGAATAAAACTCCAAAACAATTCGTCTACGGAGAAAAAATATCAAAAATAAGTGAAAATGTTTTACAAGGAGTAATTTACAAGTTTTTTAGTAATTTACGAGTTTTACAAGTTTTGAAATTAACCCATTATTTACCATTATCTCTTTTTGGGGATGCTTGTTTTTTTTATTTATTTCTACCTAAGCAGTGGAACTTTTAGCTTTGATTGTTGTCCATAAATGTTGGCCTGACTGCTATAAAAGCTGCAAACTTAATTAAAATAAATTGTCATATTAAAAATAAAATTAATTTTAATTAAAAATTAATTAATTGTCTCTATTTAAGAAATTTCAAAACAGTGTTATTAAACAATACAAAAAACAAAACAGTATTATTATTGCTATTAAACTTGAATCTTCGAATAGTTATATTGAATTGTAAGAAGTTTAGATAT
This sequence comes from Araneus ventricosus, assembly GCA_013235015.1. Classification (NCBI taxonomy): domain Eukaryota; kingdom Metazoa; phylum Arthropoda; class Arachnida; order Araneae; family Araneidae; genus Araneus; species Araneus ventricosus. The sequence goes on from BGPR01000288.1 coordinate 745,156, forward strand.
ATGCTGAATACCCATAAATACTTATAAATTAAGTACATAATTTAAATTGCTGTAAATTAGGCATCATAAATAACAAAAATATCAAATCGTGGTAAAGCCCTGATCATTTAGCTTTTCTTAGAGTACAGCTGAAATTCACCTCGCTGAAATGTCTCCATCTTTCTGAATCTAAACGGTATTCAACTGTAATTTTTATATAAGATGCCCTATATATCCGGCTTTGAAATTATAAAAGAAAAAATATGCCATGTTTCGCGCATGTGCAGTTAAAAATTATTTACTACATATACTCATATTTCCTCGACTATTCAAAGTATTTGCTTTTAATTTTAATATAATGCATTGATGGCATATTGTCGCTTATTCTGAAAGTTTCGTATAATTTGGTTGAGAACTCTGCATGTTATAAGCAAAAAACACGTGAAAAAATTTGGGATGTTTTAAAGAAACCTTCATATCTTCCCGAATATCCATGCTATTTTTACAAAAATGTATGTAAGCAATTTGCATAGAAAACAAAACCATTAATGAAAGTTTCAATTCATTACCAGGTTTCTGTGAAACGGTGTCAGCCTAAATCCCTTTTCACCTTCATCAATTTCTGGTTTGCCCCCTAAATGCCCTCGTGACCAAATCTGCAGTCTAAAATGAGAGTTTCCACGATTATATGTTTCACGATTCTTCACAACTGATTTTGAACTATTCTTTGCGCATAAACCCCAAATTTTTCGCATTTTACGAAATGGCCATGTGTTTTTTTGTATACCAGTGCATGTTCCACTTCAAAACAGTTGGCCCGATTTCAACCAAGTATGGGACAATTATTACTTTCAAATTGAGCATAAATATTGCGGAAGTTGGACACCCTACCTCAACGGCCCCGGAAGGGATGAGAATCTTAAAACATCATAAAATTTTAGAATTGTAGAAATATCGGAATATTCTAGATAATCTTTTAACACTTACATTTTTAAAATTTGTAGAACTTCCTAAAAGTTTCTGGAACATTTTGGAGCATTCTAGATCATACTCGAACACTTTTGAACATTATTGCATTTTGGAAGAATCTAACATATTATACAACATAATATAAATAAAAATAAATTTTCGAAGTTAAAGTCCATTTTACACATTCCAGAACATTTCCTTTCATTCTCGAATATTCTAGAAGCTTTTAGCAAATTCTGAAACATTTAAGAAGATTTTAGAATATTTTCGAAAATTATTACATTTTGGAAATTTGTAGAACTTCCTAAAGGTTTCTTTCTTCTTTCTCTTTCATTTCATTTTTGAACAGTCATAACTTGAACTTCTAGACCAATCTGGAATTTTTGAAATGTTTTGGACCATTCTGCAGCATTTCTGTTTTTTAACAATATAAGGGAAAGGATGGTAAGAGTACGCACCTAGTGGAATATAAAAATGAGAATTGAAAAGTTAGAGCCTCGAAAATACACTGAATCATAGTTTATTAACTTAGAAAGAAGGGTACCAAAAATGAAAATTTTAGCTTTAAAAAATATATATTGAGAAACGCAAGGGGAAAAAAATGCCAAATGCGTATTCTTACCCGACATGTCGGGTAAGAGTACGCAGGACGTGAGGCCAAGAGTACGCACTAGGGCGGGCCGAAAAAGTTGAACTTTCTTAGATAGTGCGGAAAAGTTGCAGTGGTCCAGTTTCGGTTTGTAGCGCGACAAAAATCAAAATTTTGAGGTCGGCAAATGGCCTTATTTTGTTTGGGGGTAGGTAGAGAACCGTTTCGAAGTCGGAAAGCCATAAATTTTTTGGTATAAATATGTAGTCTTAGGAGGTTTTACGGAAGTTAAAGCTGAAGAATGACTTTCAAGCATTTGAGTAGCGTTTCAGTGAGCCCTCGGATTTCATTCTGTAAAGTCCTGCATTGCTCTTTATCTGTCTAATTTTAGATTTTTCATGATGTCAAAACTTCAGGACAAGTAAACGATACCGTTTTTAACACATCCATGAAGTACCACTTCCGACTTATGGAGGGGTGGGAGGATAAAGCAGGAGACAGAAAAAAGATACTATACTATAAAGATATATACTAAAAGATACCTACTGCTCTAGTTGTTTAACCGGACGGATTTGACGATGTGGGGAGGGGGAGCTGAGTCACAAAATGTTGCAATGTACATTATACTACTCACTACTCATTAATCATCACTTTTGGTTATTTATATTGCAGAAAAAACAATTATTTCGAATCTAAAATCGTATAATCAATAATCAAAATTAAGTATTTTTCCAATTTTTTTTGAAAATTCAACCCTCTTTCGGCAGTATTAAATTTTGAATTTAATTTTTTTTATGATTTTTTTTCTTAATCTCCATACCATAGAACATCTTTTCCGCATAAGTAGGTTTTGATTAATAATAATATTTTTTTTTAAATTGCATAATCAAAATTCAGTATTTTTCCATTTTTTCCAAAATTCAACCCCCTTGCGGCGGTATTAAATTTTGAATTTAATTTTTTTATTATTTTTCTCTTAATCTCCATACCATAGAACATCTTTTACGCATAGGTAGGTTTTGATTAATAATAATTTTTTTTTCTCCATAGAAGAGCGATCCACCCTACTGTGCAGGAACGTGCCAGAATATTCCAGTGACTGAATCTGAAGAACAAGAAATACTGCCATAAGCCAACACATCTTGGGACACTGAATCTGAAGACAAACGAGAACGTCGTCTTCAAGAAAGGCAAGCACATTGCGGACAGCTGAATCTGAGGACCAAGGTGAACGTTGTCTACAAGAAATGCGAAAACAAGCTAGGACATCACGGTCAGCTGAATCTGAAGACCAACGTAAATTATTCGTATATTTGTAGCGTAGTTGCATTAGCCATTGTGCTGTATATCGCTTAAAAGTTTCAAATACATATTTGTTTTAATTCCTCAAGCCTATGAAGTATTTATGACCCCTGGTATATAAGCTAGTAGTGAAATAAAAAAATCAATAGGTTATTTTTATTTACTTCTTCCTTCTTTCCTTTCTATTGCCTAATATGGTTCCTATTTAATAAAAATAAAATATGAATCCTAAATTTCTCTAGATAAGATAAAAATAATGTTTCACAGAGCTGACAGAAGTTTCTCTTATTTGTGTGAGGCACACACAGATATTTTTGATTAACCAAACAGTAGATACTTTTCGTTTCATCCTTATCCTTTCTATGGTTGTGAAGAGAGATAATCAAATTCTCTATGTCGTGGAAATGGCAGCTTTAGGTAAATATCTAATCATTTTCCACAAGTGCTCTTTGATTAAAGTGCAATACTGAAAGGGAGACCGGCCTCAATCACGTAGATGGCATTAATGGTTAAACAATGTGAGCAACGGCATTTACCGAAGGGAAATAGCGCACCTCTATACCTGATTAAAGACCTCGCTCTCTAACGTCCTTTCTTTTTTAGTTATTCCTCTTTGAAATCAATAACCTTCCACCTCCACACGACAAAATCTGACTTGGATGAAGCATGCAAGATAAAAAATATTGTATCAAATAAAGATTTTTTATGATCGTGTAATGACGAAGTCCAGTTTGGTTATCCGGCACTAAACTACGAGACATTTCGACGAGACACGACACGATACGAGAGAGTAAAAAGATTGTTTTAAAACTATCGTTACTTGTGAAATTTTAATTTTTGCATATGCTTTTAACTCTTATTAACTAATTTATGACTGTGTTGTTTTATTTGGAATATTTCACTTCCATAAATTATATCTATTGTCAATAAAATCAAACTACTTCCTTTTATTGTATATATCAATGTTTACTGTGTCACCATTTTCAGTATCTAAATCAAGATATAAAAGCCTGATATCAGTATTTGTTGCGTTTTATTAATTTATGTTTTTCTGTGTCATTATTATTGCTGATGGTTAATCATAAAAAAATGAATTACTACCGACCAGCCTAGGCATGCGTTAAACCTGAATGACCCGTCTGCCGGGACAATTAATCGGGCACTGTGGCTCTCACATAATAGCCCTTATTACGAGCGACGAACCCTCAGACAGAGGTACGACCGTCATCGACGGGAGGTAATTCAACCCCCACCATTACAATACCCCACGAGGAAGCGAGACCCTGCTTACTTTTACCCATATTTGAGATGCCCCTTAAGTGGGAATTTGCTGATGGATAAGAAAGCTTTGCAGTTAAGAATCATTAACTCATCTGTGTATCTAAAGGCTCTATTAAACTTTTGTGCCATGCCCTTTTTGTGATAAAAATTACTAAATTTGAAATTAATGTGGAGTAGCTGGATTTCTGAGGAATTCCTTCATCTTCCAGGAATATATTAAATACATGGTTGTTAAAAGTGCAAAGATTATCTAAATATTTTCAGTAGGACTGTAGGAAGTTAAATAAATGTTTAGATCACATTAATATTGCACTAAATCTTCTTTTAATTTATTTAGAAAGATACCTATGAAAAAATCCAAAAATAATGTTCTCCTATATGATTATCATTATTATTTTAATGAAATCAAAAACTTTACTATTGTTTGTGATGATCCGAGTGAAGTTCTTGTGCTCGACAAACTTTTAAATGTTGTTCAAAAGTTTAGAAAAAAATGAGATAAATTTTATTTATGTGGGAATATGTTCTGTAGGTGATATACCTGAAAATAACTGGTTGTTTGTGTGATTTCGGATATGTAAATTACTATATAATGTAGACTATTTTTATTTTCGCATTTATTATTTTTATTTACAGCTTAAACATTTCAACGCACAAGGAAAGTTTTAAAGTTTAAAATGATTTAATAAATGCTAAATATTTCTGAGAAATAACTAAAAAAACAACAATTCATCCTCATAGTGTAAGAAGAATATCATAATTCTTTCGGAAACATTTTACGGAAAATAACTAAAAAGTAGACAAAAAAATCCTTTGTATCCATAATTCTAAAATTTTGAGATCAACATAACGCAACTTGCACTCAATTTTCAAGTGCGCTCTTAACAGTTTCGATAATCATGATCTTCAATATAACATATTTACTCAGCTGACTCATCACTGCATTTTGAAGTGCTCAACTGCACATTTTCCATATAAAAGAGAACAATCTATAACCTAACCTTTCTCATCACTATATGGCCTTGTCAAAGATGCCAGAATCTATACAAGAAAAAGATGTGTAACGGATTTATTTTAGTTTGCATATATTTTCTGAAAAGATGTGGTAAACCTTGTTTTTTCTGGATTATTATGTAGGTTGTCTATCATGTTACAAACGATAGTAGAAATCTTATTGACTAGAATTATACTGCTATCTAACTGATTTCTCCTGAAAAGCGATGCATAACAGTGCACTTTAAGGGCTATTCACATATTTTATGCGAAAATAAGATTCGAAAGGAACTCAGGTTAAGCATTTATTTAATATCGTAAATATTACCTTCTATGCCTCTTTTATATAGGAACATGTAAAATTTATTTTACGAAATTCGCTATCTTTGCATTTTTTTTAAATTCTGACTTTAGAAAAGTTTTAACGCATTGTTGGTAATAAGTGGCTTTTGCGCAATAAAATTCCAATACAGCCCATCCTTGGAGGAGAAAAATATAAAAAGCAAAGAAAAAAATTTAACAATGATTTAAGTTTTGTTATTAATCGTTTTTCTGAATATTGTCACTTTAGCAAAGAAAGAAACAAAATTTATAAATACAACACCAGCGTACTGAAAGTCTTAGTAGAAGAGGATTATTAGCATAAAATTGAAGTTAATTTAAATCTTATGGATTTATTTGAGAAGTCTCGTGTCGTTTTAATTTTTGAAAATTTTCTTACTTCGAATTTGTTGAATCAAACTTGATTCGAAAATAAAATAGTTAATAAAATAAAACTTCTGACATTTTTACTAGTAGAATCCATTCATATTTTAATTATTTTATTATTTAGATTATAGCCATCCTATTGGAATTAGGATGGCTTTGTCCTAATTTTACTTCGCGGCTGTTAAGTAAGATAAATATCTTAATTGTGGCATCTTGCTTTAAAAATTTCCATACCACACCAGAATGATGATTTTTTTATCGTATCCTCCTCAGACCCGAGACAAAAATAAAAGTCTTATACTTTATAAAAGTTAATTCACTAGTTGTTTAGAACAGTTTGAATTAGAAAAGTGACGTCTAGATTTCTTCTTAAAATTTAGGGGGATAGGGGGCATGTATCACATGTGATACATCAGGAACGAGACATGTCAAACTCGGAAAGTCTTAAATTAAGGAAGAGTTGTTTTCTAGTTTATTATCTGGTTTATTCACACAATCCAATAAATGCAAAAATGGTGCAAGAAAAATAAGCATAATTTAGCATATAGTTATGCATAAGCATAATTATAGTTTATTAATCTTATGTATTCCCCAATGTGCTGAAACAAAAATTTATTCGCGAGTTTGATCTCGTTCATCCTAATCATCATTAACATTGTCGTCCCTTAAATTATCATCTTCATCTGACAACAAATTTAAATCAGAATCATCGAAATTCATAGCCTCTAAAATTTCATCTGGAGTCAAATATTTCACTGAAAAAAATCCAACAGTAATCAGATAAAAATTAAGAAGTAAAAATGTGCAAGATTTGAAACAAAAAGTTCAATTACGTAATTTGACTAAAACAAATTATCAAAAACAACTTTCAAAATCTACCTAAATGATAAAACTAAAAAAAAAACTAAAACCAACTTGGAACACATCCCCAGGCGTGGTTTAATCCCATTGTATCACATGTGATACAAAAACGTTTAACAAGTTAAAATGATTTAATATTCCACAGAAAATAACTTTAATTACTGTAAATGAGAAACTAATACTTAACAAAAAAATGTATATTTTAAAATTAGTGTAATATTTGTAATTAAGTAATAAAAAGGATAACTTTGAAATCTAGCAGCCATATTGTTATTTTTCAAGAACGCGCTTTGAAATCACAGTCGTGGATAAGTGATGTGTTGACTAGAAGAAAAAATTGGGCAAGGTATTTCATTACGTATCGCATGTGATACAATAGGTTTCGGAATTGTATTTGCTAACCAGAGTTTTTTAAAAAATGATAAACACTTTTATCACATGTCATACACAAGAGCCGAGGAGGTTATATATAACTGATGATTATAATATAGCTCTTAAATCAATTTCAAACGGAGTTGTTTGTTGATCCATTAGCTAGATCAATTTCTCCATTTGTAGCTCCAAGAGGACTATTCATAAACATATGTCGTGTTTTGAATGATGGTCCGATAGTGTGGATAACACCTTCATCGGTTCATTATTTTCTAAGCTTCTACACCACACCAACGACCGAACATTTCACCCAGGACGCATTTAGTCTACCCGCGACCCTATATAGGCGGAAAATCTTCGTTTGAATTGAATTTGAAAAGCTTCACCACTATTTAACGCGAATTAATGGAACGAATGTACAAGCGATTTAATGCAATGAAAGTACAAGCGATTTAATGCAATGAAAGTACAAGCTAATGTTGTGTAGCTGTATAAATATAAGAAATTTAATTGGCATGGGAAATTAAGAGGCAAAAATGTCTAAAATTGAAATATGTACAAATAAATTTATAGAATCGCTTTATGATCGATAAATTTCCCTAAAATTTTTAATCTTAGAATCGTGCGCACATGTGATTAATTGAATGTCAATAGTTTCGGAATGAATCTAATTTCTTTAAAGTTAATAATTTTACTATAAATCATTATTGTGTTTCATTTATAAAATTGTATTATTAAATTAAAGGAAAAATGCATAGTGTAGGGGAAAATCTGATTTTTTCTTAAAATAATTTTTCAAATAATAATTTTACAGGAGCATTCTTTGTAGATAAGCTATAATATAGTAACAAACACCAGAGCTATATATTCTAGGAATAAACACAAGCCTCGAAATGTATGAAAGTATTATCCAGCATAACATCTTATAAGCATTATCCAGCATAATCTACGCCCGTAATTAAAAGATATTTTGAAATAGTAAGAAATAAAACCTTTTACTTCTTTAACAACTTCCTTCTTGCTTTTTATTTACTTTTAAACTACCAAAACAAAGTTTCCTTTGAACATAAATTTTCGGGTGCTCAGTTACACATATTTGAATTCTTATTGTGAAGTTCTTATATTTGGAATTAAACTAGGGAAAAGAGAAAATAACAAAAGGACGTAAACTGTAAGGTAAAATCACATAAATATTTTAAAACTCGTTACGTAATAAAATGCGATTTAAGCATGATTTTATTTTTTTAATTAAATTATATCAAATGATATACGTTTTTCTGATATCTCTGACGTTTTCCCAATGATTAAATTCATTTTAAGAAGACGTAAAGATACAAAAGATTTCATCATTTATAAATTTCCTCACCTATTAGGTGATATCTTCTGCTATAATTTATTCTGAAAACCACAATTTTCCAAAAAAAATTGCTGCATCTCTTTTCTTTTGTGATCATTTAAAACAGTCATTTGTCACAGAAAAACCAATAAATTATTTCAATCTCTCTGTCACAAGAACTTTACTTAATATAATAATGGTTCAATAATGTGTTCATAAAATAAAGCTACCTGGATGGTAGCTATAAAAAGGATTTAGCTTGAAAAAAGAAAATACAAATGGAAATTACTTAAGAATAAAAAAAGAAGAAAAAAACCGGCACAAAGAATGCTCTAATGCAGCAATTCATTTGTGGAGTAAATGCAATACGTAAAACAAGAAAAAAATTAGAGTAGATAAAAAAGCAATTAAACAATTAAGAAAGTTCCAAAGAGAATCGCTCAAAAATGGTGTTTTCTCTATCAAATAGAAGTCTTGAGCTATGAAATATTGACATTCCCTAACGCTACTTAATAACCAGAAAAAGAGAAAATATATAAAAGGTATAACAATATACATTGGTGTCTAAAAATGATGCACAATTTTGAAGATGCTACAAAATGGGAGTTAATATGGATACTATAGTTCACAATCAGTTGCTGAGAATCGTGTAACATACTATCGTCGGAACTCATATTTTACAGTGAAGATTCTGTCACGAGGGCAATTAGGGGGAGCACCAGAAAGGTGAAAATGGAGTTTGACCCATCCTGTTTCACAGAAAGTTGAAAACGAGATGTAACTTTCATCAATGGTTATGTCTGTTGTGGTTAGTAATTACATACGTAAGGCATGAGTATGTATTTTTGAGAAGATATCGAGGTTTTCTTAAAAAATCCTAAATTTTTCCGCATGTTTTTTGTTTATAACATGCAGAGTTTTCCGCCAAATTATACGAAACTTACAGAATACTTGACAATATGTAACAGAAGCATTGTATTAAAATTTGAATTTAAAAAAATGAATATTATAGAAAATAAGAGCAATTGTAGTAAATAAATTTTTACTGCGCAGGTGCGAAGCTTGAATCTTCGAACAGTAATATTAAAGTTTATGAAAGTTGAATTTCCTGAATACTCATATATACTTATAAGTTAAATACATAATTTCAATTGCAGTTAGACGATAACTATTCGAAGATTCAAGTTTAAAAATATTAGTTTGTGCAAGAATCATGATCATTTAGCCTCTCTTAAAGTCTACAGAAATTCACCAAGTTGCAATGCCGATATCTCTCTGAATACTAATGGTATTTTTATATAAGTTGCCCTATATACACTCATGTCCATAAATTAAGGATAATGAAGTTCAGGCAAAGAAAGAGACAGAAGCAAAACAAATTTGACTTATTTGTAAAGTCTATTTATTAAACAAAAGGTAAAGAGCAAAACAGATGCTATATGCTTGACATAATTAATAAAAATTGCGATTTTTACTCCCTGGAGCAAATTTCAAAAAAGAACCTATTTGCAAAAAACAGTATAACATGGTTAGTATGATGGTTAATACGGAGTATGTCTCCCGGACGATGCAATACAGGCCTTACAACGCCTAGGCATGCTGAGTATCAAATTATCAATCTGATCTTGGGGAATATTACACCACTCATCAAGCAATGCCCTCCGAAGTTCCGTAGACAGGTGGGAGGGGGTTGACGGGCTGCAATTCGTCGGCCAAGCATATCCCACACATGCTCTATTGGATTCAAGTCCGGTGAGTATGCTGGCCAATCCATACGGGTGATATCCTCCGATTGAAGGCATTCGTCTACAATGTTTACTCGGTGAGGACGGGCGTTGTCATCCATAAACAGAAATTCAGCACCCATGGCGCCCCGAAACAAGCGTACATGTTGTTCCAGAATGACACCCCGATAGATGTGGCCTGTCATAGTTACACTCTGAACTTGCAGGTCAGTTCTGGAACCATTAATAATTCCTCCCCAAACGAGCCATCCTGCACCACCGTAACGGTGTCGTTCAATGGTGTTCTCTTGGTGGTAACGGGTACCTGGCGCTCTCCATATGAAAGTCCGGCGAGAATCAGACTGCAAACTAAACCTGGACTCGTCGGAAAACATCACACAAGACCACTGTTGCGGTGTCCACAATGCATGCTCTCTACTCCAGGCTAATCGCAGGCGACAGTGAGTTGCGGTAAGTGGAACACATCTGACAGGCCTACGAGCATATAGACCAATGTGCCCTAAGCGTCTGTACACGGTCTGCCTTGAAACTGTCGTACCGGTAGCTGAAGAGAGCTGACGAGACAGGTCTGATGCTGTGCTCCGTCTGTTTCTTTTGGCAGTAACTGCCAAATACCGGTCCTCATTCGGCGTTATAACTCGGGGGCGACCTGTGCTGTAACATCTACTCACATTACCATCATCTTGGAATCGTTGCCAAAGCCTGGAGTTGACACTCTGGGCGATTCCAAGTTCCTCGGATACTTCCAGCTAGGTACGTCCACATTCCAGTCATCCGATAATTCTACCACGTAAAAAATCATCCAAATGCTTCCTTGTGCCATAACTATGCGGTTATTGCACTGAAAGGCTTTTAAAGCGCTTGTGAACAATTTTACTTCTTTGCCACCATTCCTTATATACCCCTCTCTTACACTCTCGTCATTGTGACGTACTATCCGCGCCATCTGGTGGTTTCTTGTAATTTGCATATTCTTCTTCAAGATGTGTGTGATAATTCTACAGGTGAAATTTTTATTTTAGAGTTCAATTTCTGTGTGATTCTGAATTATCCTTAATTTATGGACATGAGTGTATCTTGCTCTTAAGTCCTGAAAGTAAAATTACGCTACGTTTCGCACATGCGCAGTAAAAAATTATTTTCTAAAAATACTCATATTTTCTGTAATATTCATATTAATTAATTCAAATTTTAATAGAAAGCTTCTTCACATATTGTCAAATATTCTGTAAGTTTCGTACAATTTGGGAAAAAAAAGCGGAAAATTTGGGATTTTTTAAGAAAACCTTTATATCTATATCTATCCGAATATTTGTGCTGTGTTTACGAAAATACATATAAATATTATGCACATCGAATATAACCACTGATGAAAGTTACATCTCGTTATCAACTTTCTGTGAAACAGGATGTTTCAATCCCCATTTTTCCCCTCCCCCCCCCCCGGGGCCCCCCCCCCCCCTCAATTGCCTTCGTGACCGAATCTTCACTGTAAAATGTGAGTTCCGACGATACTATGTCCCACGATTCTCAGCAACTGATTGCGAACTATTGTATGCTTATTAAATCCAAATTATTCGAAATCTTAAAAATGTTCCTTAGCATTTGTCAACCAGTGTATAAAAAACGGAAAGAATTTTGCTTTCTTTACCTTCTTTAACAATGAATTAGAATGTTTTATTATTCACATATTTTCCTTAAGCATCTTAACTAATTACATAGATTTGATCTTCTATTCTATCTAAATTTTGCCTATAGCAATTTTATGAATTTTGCAATAATATTTTCAACTCCTATTTTGACAGGTTTTATATGACAACATGAAATAAATCGCAAATGTTCTAAAACTTTAATTCCAGGCTTTTAATTACCGTGTGTTTGGCGCAGCATGAATATATACGGCTTTTGCCTCATAAAATCGAAAAACCAAATCAATCAAACTTCCAAACACGGAATTTAAGCACACAAATATATTCTGGCATACAAATTCTCACATCTGAAACTATTCTAGACTGTTTATTTTAAATATCATGAAATGATATTTTTCAACTAAAATAACACATTATCCCACATTTAAAATATTTAAAGATAACCTTTTAAAGCATTTATGCTTGACATATTCCCTTCTCGAGTATTCCAGCCATTTTCATTATTTCTGGCAAAACTTGTTAAGTTAAAAGCTTTAAACTAAACTTATATAATCATAATCAAGCGAAAAGTAACAAATTTAAATTCTGCTGCGTCTAAAATTCCTCGAAGTTGAACTTCGTTGATTGAAACCAATGCCATCCCTAAAGAGCATTTTGGTTGGCGGCCGGATCAACAAATGCATTTTGAAATCAGTTTATTTGAAATAAATTGCAGACAAATGATGTGTTACGCCAAAATAACGTATTTGTCTGAAATCTGAAGCGAATTAAAGTCAATGTTTATACTGCGTCTGCTTCCTTGTATCATATGTTTCTCAGGATTAAATTAAAAATTACTATTATATACAAATTTCTTCGATTTAAATTGGGAATTTATGCATTTTCAGAGAGTTTCGGAATGTGAATTACTCCGAAACTTCTGAAATACAAATGAAGCAGACAGTATTTCTGAATAAAATGTTAGCTAGGATACAGAATTATTTTTAACAGTCAATTCATGAAGTTGAATTAGACAAATTAGTCAAATGCTGTTCAATAAAAAATAAGTCGAATAATCGAAGTTTTGATTCAAAAATCAGATATTTGTTTTAATATCAAATAAATATACAAATAAATAATCTGATCTAAAGAAATACAATTGTGTTGATACAGAGAAAGTAAGAAAAATAAATATAGATATGGTTATAATTATATAATATAAAGAGGATAGCTAAAAAGCGAACTGAAAAAAGTAATAATAATAGCATTGGAGATTATTAATACAGAATATAAACATGTAATTTCTAATAATAATTAGGGAAACATCGGGTAGTATGTACCACTTAAGGTAAATTTAATATAAAATTTATATTTTTAGTTGGAATGAAATATAACTGTTCAAAACCTTTCTTTGAACACTTTTATTCATGTTGATTATATTAAACAAAATTTATCTAAGCTATGCAAATTACATATCACAACTAATTTTTAAATCGATAATTTACAAAAAAATTAAACATGCCGGGTCTTATGGGCCGCACTAAAAAACACAAGGTTTAAAATAAAAACAAGCAATTTTTTGGGTACAAATGGGATGTATTTTGATTCTGTAGCGAAATTACAATAATAGAAAGAAATTTTCTTTAATTTCCATCGTTATCTTATTAGTTATTTAATCTTACTTACTTATTAGTTATTTAATTGATTCTTCTTCTTTGCTGTGTACTTCTAAGCGCACCGTAATGGTCGGATGCAGCCCTTTCAAAAAATTTATTTTTCAAAACACTTGCAATTTAAATTAGTTTAGTTCAGTTATATTAACATCCCGTTCTGAAGCAATACGAGGGCTATTTTGGGACGCACCTTGTAATTTTGAATCGCGGTCACGTGAAGGTCACCTCCAAGCGTCAGCGCTACACCAGCGGCAGGGCGTTTGATCACTGCGTATGATTTAGCGTACAACAGGCCCCATACACGGCGGAGATTTGGTGGAATTGGGTTTCGAACCTAGTACCCTCCGCCCCCAAAACCGTTACCTTACCACTAATAATAATTAAATATCTATCGCAATTTGAAGTATAACAACACTTTCCTGAGGAAATCATGAAGACCCAGCTAAGCATTAGAAATTTCTTTGAAATTGAACATAACAAAAATTTCCGTCCAGCATGCTGGTAAACAAAGGCGGCTAGAGCGAAAGATAACAAAGAAAGAAGTTAATACGGCATAAATAATGAAAAGTACGAAATTAATGAAAAAATATATATTTTTTTCGTTCATGAGCATGAGTTACTTAAATGAAAAAGAAGAATTCTTTTATATATCTCAAAAACATAATGTAAAAACAAAACACTGTAATAATAAAACAGAATAAAATTATTTCAGGAACAACACTGTATCCCAGGACAAATTGTTAGCAAAATGCAATCAGCACTGTAGTCACTATCATTTTGATATTTGATTTCAACCTTATGATATTATTTTACCAAATGTATTTTATATACTACTAGCTGATATACCCGGCGTTTCTCGGAATGAAAATATTTTCAAGTCTATGAACTTGTAAAAATTTTAACTTGATTAAACAGTATTTCGCAGAAGCATCTTTCGTTCGTTTTCGTTTGACCTCTCCCGTGCCGTCTGACCTTCCTTTCCGCCAGCTCTTTCTTTTGTCTCCACACTTTGAACCACCTGGTATGAGTGTAGCAATCCTTGGAACTCCACATTTCCTTCCCCATCATTACTACGTCGACAACAGAAGCTCTTTAATATCATGGTTTTTATTACCATCATCCAAAGTACCATTCTCTTCTTTTTGGTTCTATGTGCCTGATCGAAAAAACACCCGATAGTGTTCCTTCTTTTTCTCTTTAGATCCTCTCCCTTCCGAACCGGACTCAATAACCTTGAATGACTTTACATATTCATTAGAATCAATTAAATTTTTTTGAAATTAAATGAAGCATCTCATAGGGATAGTTATTAACAAACATTATTAAATTGCTGCGCAAACATATTGAGGCATGTACATGCTGCGAAATAAAAGCTCTGCATTTCTATTAATATTCGAAGCAAGCAATATTTTTTATAACTTTAACAGTGGCAAAAACACGGGAATGTAGGATTTTATAAAACAAAAGTTCGGTTTGAATTTAATTACAATAATAGAAAGCTTTGTTACAAATTGTGTTTGAAATGAATTTCGAAATGTTTATTAAAATTGGGGGGAAAGAACGTATGCCATTTAAATTCAGATCAGTCAAAAGAAAATTTTCAGCTCATTAAGATGGTATATAAATCATTTTCGAGCAATATATATTCCAGAAGTTATTGGAGAAAAACTCAGAAAAAGCACCAAAAATTGGCTTAATTTTTGTTATTTAACTAAATATTTTAAGAAGTAATAATTTTTGGAAGTTGAAAAAAGCACAGTTGATCTAGAAATGGACCCAGAATGGCATGCGCAAATTTCACGTCGATGCTGTTCACAGTTTAGAAAGAATTCTTAAGACAGATATACCTTTAAAACATATTTTTCCCTCCCTACTTCGTCTCCCTTCGATAGGAACCGGACTATGTAACCTTGAAATGTTTAACACAACCGGAAATAAAAATGTCCAAAGAAAATAATATTTTCTTACATTAATTTTAACAGTGGCAAAAGCACATGTATAAAGTATTTCATGAAGTAATAATTTGGTTTGGTTTTAATTTTATGACAACAGAAAACATTGTTCAAATTGTGTTTGAAATGAATTTTGGAATGTTCATTATAATTAGTGAAAAGGTTGTGCCGCGGTAGAATCAGTATCATTAAAAATATAATTTTCTGATCTTTAAGATGGTGTAAAAATAATTGTCGTGCAATAAATATTTCAGAAGTTATTGGCAAAAAACGTCTAAGCATTAGGCGTTGCATAGGCTAATTTTCGTTATTTAATTAAATATCTTAAGAACTAATTAATTGTGAAAGTCGAAAATGGAACCGTTGACCTAGAAATGTAGTCCAGAATGTCGTGTGCAAATTCCATGTCGCTACTGTTCTTCGCTTAAGAGGGGTTCTTGTGACAGAGACATATATTTTCTGTTTTATATTATAGATTTTATATATATTATACCAAATATAATAATAATAATTTTCAATTTGACGTCACATGCAATAGTCACGTCCTAAATCTCTCGGGCATGTGCAATAGTTTATCAAAATGCATGGACTGCCATCTTTTGCTGTTGGGGAAAACTTACTTTCTGGATAATCCTCGTGTTTTAACAATGAAGATTAATTGTTCGGTTGTTTATTTTTTAAAAAATAATGAACTCCAAAATAATTTTAATAAAAATTAAATTCAGTAAATAAATACCATTTGAACCGTTTTCAAATTGAAAGAGTCTATATTTTTTTTAACTTTTTTATTGCTTAAAATAGCATTAATAACTAAGTGACAATGGAAGATTTGGATAATTGCAAAAGATTAATATTAATCAATTCTCTCTATTATAACGGGCTAAACACATTCTTGTAAAACTAGTTTTCGGAGCTCACAAGGCAGATATAAAAAAATTAATCTTCTCGATAGAAAGATGTTCTGATCTCAAAAAATAAAAGTCCAGCAATTCAAATATGTACAATAGGCTTAGCTTATTTTCAGGTCAAAGTTATCAATATGCTAATCACGCCGAGCGAAATTATTTTCTTCAGACGAAATCAAACAGGAAATTCCTTTTCTAACCAAAATCACCTATTCTCAAAAACTGATGTGATGTCTATTCAATAAAATTTTGCAATGATAGAATTTTTATAATAGAATTAAAGTGTCTTGTGAAATTCTTTTTCATACTGATAAAATTGTTTCTAAAACAAGAAAAAAATGGATTGAAAATTTTTATATCTTTTTAACATGAAGATTATGTATATAATATTCATGTTCCAATTTCAATATTTATCAGCATATAAGTAATCATTTTTTATACGCTGAACTGCTATTAATTTAGAAATATCTGTTTAAGATGAGTTTTACAGTTTGGTTCTTGTTTATTGCCACATACGAAAGTCAGATTGCACTCAAATCAAATTAACAAACTTTTAATAAATTATATTCATAATTCAATCCTATTAACTGTCCTATCAATATGCCTCGCAGATCTTTACATGGCGGGCCTAAAAGAATACGAATTCTGATTTCTGGATGAAAAATAAATCAATCCAGGCAATTGTGCAGAATGATCTGTCAGGAGCAACATCTATAAGTGGAACTCATAAAAGAAACAGTTTCCGCCATAAAGAACTCTTATCCATCAGAATACAGAAATGATATAAATGGATAACGGAAATTTGTACCTTACTGACAGATGCTAAAATATACAGAAAATATCCATCCATCCTAGCTAATATCTCCATAGGTATTAGCTAGTAAAATCTTATTACTTAAAGCATCAACTGCTACTTAACAGAGAAAAATAATTATTTCATGGAACATCTTCGATTCCGCTATAGTGTAGCTGCATGTTATTCTTTCCCATAGAATTACATTTCCTAACCTAAGAAGAAATTCAGCTCTATGGCATATATCTGTGGATCCAGCATTTCGCTGGTGCATACGGATTATCTGAATTATACAGGCTGTTCGAGCATTTTTAAAAATTTTTGATGGAATATATAAGCCATATAATTCGGTTTGAGACAATTTTATTTTTTCTCAGTAAATATTTTCTCAGACTTTAAAATATAATCATATATTACAAAGTTTTCTTTGATTTAAAAGGGCGTTTGCCGACAAACAATCGTTCGAAGTTCATGGCTTCGTTTTTCTTTGGAATAGTATTTACTTATATTCCTATTCTGTTATTCAAGAGTGCTGTAATAGCTATGGAATCAGCATATCTAAAGACTGAATACGTAAAATTGTTAATAATAAAGGAAAAACCTGCAACTCACTGGAAAAAATTCCAAAAATGTATCCAAGGAACAAAGCGAAGGAAGAAAAGAGTCTAAAGAAACTTTTAGTCAGAAGCGATTTGGGGTTGTTGCCAATTTCGCATACAATGGAAAATTAAAAAAATAAGGAAATATGAAATAAATGTGAAATTCAATTCCTCATACTATCAAGATAATAATTAATCGCCAGTATTTAAGGAAAAACTACCTTCTCATCATTTACACACCCATAAAGCAATAGAACTTTATCAAGTCAAAGCAAGTAACCATTATCTAAATCCACTACTAAATTCTTAAAAAAATTAAACAAAAAACATATAACCCAATGCCTTTCACTCACCTTCCTGCTATATCCATAGATTTTTGAGGAGGACTATTGGAGGAGGTTTGGACTATTGAAAAGAACAATGAAGAGTCCTGGACAAAAAAGGGTGCGGTGGCCTAGTGGTAACGTCTCGACTTTGAGGCCAGAGGGTTCCAGGCTCGAAACCCGATTCCACTAAAGATCCGCCGTGTATGGAGCCTGTTGCACGCTAAATCATGCGTAGTGGCCAAACGCCCTCCCGCTGGCGTGACGTAGAAATTAGAAGAGGGGGCGCCAGCTCAGGTGTCGTCCTCGTTATCTGATTGCGGTTCAAAATTACGAGGTCCGTCCCAAAATAGCCCTAGTGTTGCTTCAAAACGGGACGTTAATATAACTAACTATCCTAGACCTAAAGTTATTAGCGGACAATGGAAAGCTACGGAAGAGGAATGGGAAGAAACTACCTAGGTTAGTTTAACAAAAAGTGTTAGTGTCATGAAAACTAAGATGCAGAATAATTATTAAAAAAGCGAGCAATCTCTCTCTCAGACTACTTAAAACACAAGAATTTCTTGCAAAAGTCTGATTTATATATATTAGGTGAAAATCATTCAAGTAAATGTACAAATAGCCTTTGTAGATCGGTATTGAGATAATCATCTCAGACAATATCTTAGCTTTATTATATAGTATAATTCGGTTCGATATTGAAGTGTCTTGCTATATTAGTCTTCATTGTTTTTATATTTTCCAATATGTTCCCATTGTTTGAAAGTGTTTATTTTATACTAGCAAGCACAAAAATTTGAGTTTTCCGCCAATTTAAGGTATTCATAAATCCTCCCAGTCAACTGATTTTATCCGGAATCCCGCTCTCTACCAAAATTCTAATTTTTAATGAAATAGACGCCTTACCGTGAAGTTATCAACGTGGGAATAAGCCGCTTCCTTTGAAAACGATGATATTTGCGTAGTCTTTTGCTGATACGTAATTCATTGATGTGTTTTGAAACTTTGCAGCAATGGAAGCTCAGTGATTCATTATCTTCTTCCTTAAACTATTTGAGGCAAGCTGATACCTTTGTCTTCATTCCTTTTAATTAACAAGTTACAAATTAAATTTTTAGAATCTTTTCCCCCCTAGCTACACATTTAAAAGAATTTCGTTTTTCTAAAGCATCGTGCAAATTTATCTGAATGGCGAATCAAGTTTACAACAATACATGTTATCTGTACATCTAATGTCTGTGAGAAAAAACGAAGTCAATTTCATTTTTTAAAAAAATAAATAAATTTCATTCTTTTTGAAGGCTATTATTCACCATACTAGGCGCAATCTCCCACTAATTCCAAGAGTAATCATAGCGATGTAGTGGGTGTTTGTGTTACAACCCTTTTCCAATACTCCCATCAGGTTGTTTAAGAAAAATTAAATCATCTTTCTATGTCAAATCATTTATACTGTTATCCAGTTTTCAAATGTCTTTAAATAGCAGTTCGACATCGGTAATCAATAGTGAGGGAGAGATAGCATTTGTTTAGGTATATTGATCGAGCTTCCTTTTTTTTCCCGAAAAATAAATCATGAAATCGTTAAGTCCACCGCTTCTGACAGATGAGACAATATTTGTTACACCTACAAACTTTCCCTTAATTAACTGTTTTTGGGGGGATATTTCCGCAATTGTACATGCAAAGTTTGCTAAGAATTCGTGATTTTTGATATTAATTTGCTAGTACTAAAAGATTTGAACAAATATGTAATGGCGACTCGTAAGCTCAGAAGCAAGCAGTGCTGCAAAAGTTGTACAGACCTAAGTTGTAGTTAATTTTGTGCTGATTATTTTGATATATAATGATGTTATAATAGTTTTTGAGTTATAAGCAAAAAACTGGGGGGGGGGGGTTTTTCATGTTTTTTGGCTATAATTAAAATTCCAACAGAAATTATTGGTAGCAAAACTCAGATTCATAATCAGCACCCAAAAAAACATAAGGAAGCAAAGAATTACAACTCCTCCAGAATTGGATTTAAAAAAAATTACTTAACGACTGAACTATAGAGAAAAAGCGTAGAAAAGCCAAATGAGGAAGTCGCGCCAAACGAGAGCTGGGAAAAATGCAGCTCAAATGAATGCAATTTCAGGTGGAGAAAGGGTTGCTTTTTTCCCGCTTTGTTTTGCTTATTGCATTAATTTCGGATACTCAGGAGGGGCAAAACTTGCTACAGTTCTGGTCTGTCTCTCTCTCAATTCTTGATTAATTTTCCGTCTTCCTTTTACGTTTTTTTTTCTACTTTTTTACTTTTTTGCCATTTTCGTTGATCATTGAATTCTCAAAGTGGAAAAGTAAGCCAATTAGAATAAAAACGAAAATACAATCTTTCAAAATAGATCAGAGGGGACTGCAGCTCTTATGGACGAGCCGCCAATGCAAATAAGGAATATCAATAGACTTGCTTTTTACACGAAAAATAAATTATTCAACTGTTAAGGTTGCAGCATATTCAGATAAAAGACATAAATATGTTGTACCAAGAAGCCTTCTTTTAATTTATGGTTTAATGAGTAAAATTTATCTTCATCTAGACAGTTGTAATAGCGAATTTTTCTATGAAACCACGTCTTTTGATCATGACTTTCTAGAAATCTGAGAACTTGAACAAATAGTAAAATAGATAAGCACTTCAAGAAAAGGTGGATATTTATAAGAGCCCAGTTTCGAAAGTTTTTTTTTTCCAACTTAAGTGATGATATTTCAATGAATTTTATGTCGAATCTTTTAACACAGCTCTTCCGTGCCTTATTTTTCCTCTAAATATTCCAAGCCTTAATACTTCATATAATGATTACTTACACTCAGTTATCTACAATGGCTTTTAGCTTTATTAAATTAGTATTCTCAGCAAATAACTGCTATATTTACTATTTAATTAATATATTTTCTAAATTAAAGCAACGATATTATTTAATTGCAACACTTTTTTTTATTATCTTACTCTTATGTTATTGCATATTATATCTTTGTATATGTTTCCAGCCAAATTGTTTTTTAAAAAATTCAATTCTGTTTCAAAAAAATATATCAACGTATTTTTCAAACAAACTTTTTGGCATTTTCCACCACAAAATCGTCTAACTGGTTGATAATACCTGAGATTCACTCTTTAAATTCTTTGTTTATCATAAAATATTCTGAGATTTTTTTTCAATGCTTTTATTCCAATTTAATGCACTTCCACCATACCTTTGAGAATGAAACAAACCAATGTTCAATCATTTATTTAGAATGTGAAACATTTTATTCCAATAATGAAAAGCCTCTCCTCTCTGGGAAACGACGTTCTCCTCAACTGCTTAAAATCTTACCTGTTTTTCTGTTAAGAAAGGCAAATTCCAAATCTAGTAACCTAAAAAGAAGATGTAGACACTTGTTGAGCTCATTTCTCGGAGAAGAAAATTGTTCTCCCGAAGTTTCGCAGTTAAAGTGGGGAGGTTGTAAAATTCCTTCCATAAAACCCCCTCCGCTTATCTTTGCCTGGTGTTAATTGCTGCGAAATTAATTCACTTTCCTACAAACTGACTGAGAAAAGTTTTCCGTCAATAGAATCCACCAATGACATGGCGGGGTTGCGTATCACGTGACTTCAATGGACATCGTGGGAAGTGGTGGAATAAATGATGGAGAAAGCAGGGGTGATGAAGAGTGAAGCCTTCAATTTCGAATAGATAGCCACGGAAGGGAACTTTGCTCCACACCTAACACAGGTAAGCAAAAACTTCACTTCGTCTACAAGATGGATTTTTTAAAAACTGTCGGGTTCGATTACTGACATCTTTTATTTTTTAAATTTTAATTTAAACATGAATGTTGCGAGTTAACTGCAGCAAAAATAAATGATTTTATGTATCAAAATGAGACAATCACAAACTTTATAACGAAAAAGAAACACATATTTTTGTCAAAATATTAATTTTATTTTTTCCATTAAACTCTATAATGCACTTTCTAGGAAATTTAAATAATGCATCGTCCGAAAACAATTAAATAATTATGTATCATTTTCGTAAAAAATCCATATCGTTACAAAATGCAGCTTTTTCAAAAAGTGGCATAATAAAGTTGTGATAATATTTTATGCATTCTTCAATTAAATTTTTAAGCGCTATTTCATTCTCCTTAAAATATATTTATTAATAGTATATCTTTCTTCTTCTCTGTGTGCTTTGTCAGCAAAATGAACTTCAGCTTTTTGAAAAGGGAAATTCAGTGAAGTTTCCTTAATACAGCCAGAGCATTCAATAAAAATCTTTTCTTCAGAAATCTTGAACCTCTAAATTTCGAGTGACACTTTGACTGGTTTGACATTTTTTTCTACAACTCTTATTAAATGTCTCACGTAATTATATGAATTAATCTGATGATTTAACCACTTTCCTCACATTTGAAAAGTTCGCTTAAAATTCCGGAAGAAATTGAGATAACTGAACCGCAAAGAGCAGAAAGCACATACAGAAGAATGTTCAACAACACAACATTTTTCTATTTCTTATAAAAAGATTGCAGAAGATAATATTAACTGATATATTTCATCCATGAATTAAACCTGTGCTTAGTAAATATATACTTAAACATCTAAATGCAGGTGAAAGTTATGCATATATTTGTTTAAATGTTAATCTGAAAAAAAAGAGAATTTTAACCTGTTGAATGCCGAAAGACATCCAAATTGTTTTGTACGAAACAACTCAATGTGCTATCCAAGGAAGGCATAACAAGCTGGATTTCAATTATAAAAAAATGCTTCTTTCTTTGACAGAGACCGTCACCTCCTTAGCGAACGACTGATTGGCACTTTTAACTTTCTGGCAAACACTGTCGAATCATTTTTCCTAGTCACAGAAATCGAGCCATTTTTCTGCTTCTTTCTGTTTTTGGGTCAAACTACTGAAATCCTTCTTGTCAGTGTCATTCCTACAGATCCTTAAAGATGTTATCAAATTATCACGTATTTTCGGTCTTTTTCTAAAATATTGCCACATCGTTAACCGTTATGAAACTGAGTAAAATCTAGATAAGCTCGATTCTCCAAAAAGGACGAAAGCTATTGAAATGATGCTCTACTTCACAAAATGTAAAACATTAGCAAAGATTAATGCTAAACATAGCTTGAATTATTAACAAAAACCCACAAAAAAGTGTGATGTTACCGAAATTTCTCCGCTTTTGTGACATGGTAGCAAATGTTTTCTCAACTGCGAAATTGAATTCAAAATTTTGGCCATCAAAAGCTGGTTCTTTGATTCGGCAAAGATTTAAAGATTATATCACTTAAAATACCATAAACGAATCGAAAGTTCCTTTTAAAATATTTCCCTTATTATGGTCTTTTAATACTTTTAATACCGAACGACGATATATCGTCGTTATCAACACTTTCGAGAAGTACCAACGACGATATATCGTTGCGTATGCGATGGCGCCCTACTATTCGCATTGCGCGAGAGAACTCATATCTCAAAATATATTTATAAAACGTTAGAAATGGTTGTATTAATATATTCGATTTATTAATAATATTCGATAATATTATATATTAATATTAATAATATTCGATTTTTCTGTTTTTCATAATATTTTGTATTTATGTTATTCGCATGATTTTCAACAAATATTCAAATACAATTGGCATTAATTTACTCTCCCTTTATTTTGTAATATGCTCCCTCTTTGAATTTTTTTAAATATCATTCTTATTTTGATTTTTATGAGCTTTTTCCCAAACCTTAACAAATTCGTCAAATTGGTCCGGCATTCTTCGCATAGGTACGATACTTTCGGTCGGCACTAAAAGGGTTAAAGTAATATAAATGAAGCAATTTAAAGAAATATAGTCGTGAATGTAATATTACTGCCTTTCTCTGAAATGTGCAATATTTATATCTAGATGTTATTAATATGAATAAACTTTTATAGAGAAATCAGAACTATTTAGAAAAGATGAAAAGAGAAGTTATTTGTTTAATTATTAAAGAACAAACCTGTTAAATAACTCGACAATTAATTCAAATCGATTTCTTACAAGAGAAATGCAAAATTACAAAAAATATTCTACCGAAAATCCAGACAATTGCATTCTTAAAGTGACCAGATGATCAATGATGAATGTCCATTCAAATTTCGAGAAAGCTTAAAAGGTCCAACTGAATTTTCATGAAAATTTATTAAAATAAGAATTATTTTATTTTTTGTAGGAAAAGTAGAATAAAACATGAGATTAACAAAATAGAATAACTTTTAGACGGAATTTATCAAGGAATTTCCTTTTGTTTATCACCTATGCGACAGTTAAGCTCAAGTAAATTGCCATAAGAACTGTTGCAAAGACTATCTTTTTCACAAAAAAACCTTGATGCTGTTGAAGATTACTTTAGAAATAAAACAACAATTTAATGTTTTGTAGTAATACAATTTCTAAATGCTAGAGTCTGCACATTTCCTTGATGGGCTTTAGTATATTGGCTTGGCGTGGAAATTTAGAGTCATTGGACCAAATTTTAAAAGTTATCTAACCTTTAACATGAAACATTATTCTAACATATAAATGAGCTACCAGATTTTATAAATTAAATTTAATTTTTGTAAAGGCCATGTTCATTTTAAGAAATTCATCCTCATTATTATCTGAATGGCTCATGGGGTTTATTTTCCAACGAATTATATGAAGAAATTTATATTTTAAGCACCCGTCAAATTTCACACATGTAATTGGAAGTAATCTGAAGTTATTAAATTTAATCTCTGAATTCCCTTTTGAACCTTTTTCAAACAAAATGAAGAAATTAAATGTCACAGCTTGCGACTTGTAACACAGAAGGCTTCAACTGCTTTTTACTTCCCTAATCTACAATATAATTTGTTAAAACTATTCATTTGAGCTTTACAACTTATAAAATTATATCTTATAAGAAAGATTTTCGGAATCTTATTAAAGTATAAAATTTACAAGAAGGAATTTAAAGTTTTACGAATCACTTTAAATTATCAATATATATAATCCCCCATTGCCAATAAAACAAAAAAAAATCAACAGAATTCAAACTTTGATTTTCCTGACAAAATTTATTTTAGCATCATTTTATTCTATTCTGTTGTAGAATATATTATGTAGTGGTCCTCAGAATTAATCGCCTCAAGTTCCACACACTAAGCAGCTGATGTCTATTTTGGCGTAACACATTCTGCGAAAGTTTTATTCATAAATTGCATAGATTTTCTATTCAAAATTAATTGAAAAAATTAAAATGAAACGAATATTAATTTTTGTTTAGAAGCAAAATTCAGACCTAAACTCGTTATTTTTCATTTTTTTACGCCGAGTTCATTTTAAGTCAGTGCTTTTATTAGTATCAGTATATATGTATTAATTAAAACAAACTATAAACTATTCATTGCCATTGTAATTGATCTTTCGATCCTTCACGGGCAACAATAGGGATTTTGATAATCTATTGTCTAGTGACAATAGTTTTTTTCTCTTTGTAGAGATTTCAGCGATTTTGTGGAAGTAAAGATAAAAATTATATTGTAATCACATCCTAAAACCGGAAATTGGCTATAAAAGCCTGCTGTGCTTCCACGAAATTTCAATTAGTGTCGAAAGAATGCGTTAACGCGCATGTCCAAATGACGTATAAATAGGGAAAACAGCATTATTGGAGCTGCAAAGATGAAGACCTTCCCTAAACATAAGGAAATTGAGAAATTGCCAATCTTAACATTTTCTTTCTTGCCTCTCCTAAATGGTTTTTTCTTCGGATTTTTTAATCATTTCGATTTAATATCAGCGTGTCTTCCCGCTTAGTACATTTTATTTAAATAATTATTTTATGTTTCTAGAATAAATAAATTATCCATCTAAAGTAATTGTTTTGTAGAAAGAAAAATAAATATATTTTGGAATACATTTTTAAACCAGCGCTCCAGCGTTAACTGGAAAATGCGCAGATAAAATAGATATTAAAACTTACTCATTTAATGCTGTTTAGATGCAAAAAAAAAATTAAATCTTAATTTGAATGTTTGAATGTAAAAATTTCGATTTGATTTTCACTTTTCTCGATCTTTGCATTTGGCTGCTAGAAAAAAAAGTCAAACATGTAAAAATAATGCAGAAGGGACATTTCACTTGTTAGAGTAATTGTTCCTCGATAAACAAAACCCATTAGAAGCAGGGGTGTGGTGACCCCCACTGGTTTTTCGATAAAATCCCATTTTTTCGTCAATTTTGCAGTTTTTTGTAGAATTTTCATGTACTGTAAAAATTTTTTCGTTCTTTTAAAGTTGGTTAAAAAGTAAAAGTTCTGTGTGCAGTATCACTTCTTGCTGCTGCTGCAGCGCTACAGGTATATTTGACTGAAAACATTGATGACGTCGTGAATGAAAACATTTTTCTTGATTGTTTGTAAATATATCTTTAAAGTTTAAATGGAATAAAAATGAATACATATGCACGTTATGTGTATTTTGTAATAACTGTTTTTTATTTAGCATTAAATTATGTTATGAATTTAAGTTAAATGGGAAAAACCTTGCTTTAAAGTGGTTATAATTTAGAGAATTTTAAACCGAATGCAGTTAGGAACAAAAGTTTCTACAGCACTTCTACATGTTATTTTCAAAAAAAAAAGTGTACATGAAATGTTGGTATTTTTAGCGTTCCCCACTGAAAAATTTGCCACTACAACACTGATTAGAAGGCTCTTTGTTACAAGACATGATTTTGCTTCCAATGAATGTTCTATTTTTCTGTAGACTCCTCGAATGGCGGGAATAAAGAGTGCAACCGCCGTTACCATGTTGGTCGTTCTTCAGCTAGCTCTCTGGACTGCCGGACAGACCTACCAGTACAGCCGAGGATGGACGAATGGAAGGAAGAGGTCTCACGAAGTAGAAAAGGAACTTCAGCAGTATCCTCTGACCTTCTCGTCCACGCGGCCCAAAGATTTTGAGGATGATTTGTTAGAAATAGTAAGTGATTCAATTTAGAATTGCTTTCGGTGAATGTGGAAGTTACGGTAACCACCTGTTTCTCGCCAATTTTTCTTGGTACAATTTCATGCGCCGTCGCCAAATACTGCTTTGGATGTGCAGTGAGCATTTTATTGCTCTCTTGCGAATGTGTCACCTGAAAAGGAGAGATTGAGCGCGCAATGCCTGCGGCATTTCAAGTGTGTATCGGGCAAATTTTTTTAACTTAAAAAAACAACAGCAGCTTCGCTTTCAGCATAGCAGGAAACTAGCAGCTTCGCTTTTTCATTGAACGTTAAGGAATCTACATTTTTTTAAAAAAATTCTGAAAAAGAGAATTTCCGCACGCAATGCCTGTGGCATTTCAAGCGTGTACCAGGCAAATTTTTTTAAGTTAAAAAAAATAGCGGCTTCGCTTTCAGCATAGCGGAATACTCGTAGCTTCTCTTATTCATTGAGAACCGAAACACACAGAATAAAATACACAGTACTGAACCGATATTCAAACCGAAGAATTCCAAACGAAGTTTTATACACATTCGAATGAATCGACCAATCACATCGAAGAGATGAACAAAACAGTCCAATCGAAACGAGGCGCAATATGGGGTGATGTGCAAAACACCGAGGAAAATATTTATTTCCTCGCATGCGCGTATGTCACTCGTTAAAAATATTATTGCGCAACCAAAACAAATGTTCTCTCATCTCCATTCTTGGCGACAAAGAGTTGGCGATCCTAAGAGGAACGAAGTAAATGGGTACCGTGAACTCCACATTAACCTTGCTTTCTTATGATCCACATTTCAAATTATTTTAAGTTTTTTTCAAATTTCGCACAACGAGTAACTGATAGATAAATCTGAACAATCATTTTACAGTTTTTACAACTCTTGAAATTAAAAACAACGATGCTCACAAATCTTTTCCCGACTCAAATTTGCTTTTTAAAAATTATTTTATTCTTACTTTCATACTTTGATGTCCATAAATCATGCGAAAAAACATCAAAATAGCGATAACTCAAAACGCTCTGTGTTGACTTTAAGAAACTGAGATAAAACATATAACACAAAAGGGTTTCGTCACATGAAAACAGATTACATAATAATTATTTCAGTTTAGTTTTGTCAATTTGACTTTGGCACTGGAAATGTTCTTCGAAAGTGTGAATATTCCAGGCGACGATACAGCGACATTTAATGTTATAAATTATTTGGTCTGTGAGGTCACTAGGAAACTGGAACCATTGTTCTTCCTAAGTTACTATAAGTTCAACAAATCGCGTCTCAGTTATTCCTTACAATTTCTTCGCCACCTGCGTAAAAACAGAGGTAATATAAAAAGCTTTTATGCGTCATCTTTGGAAGTCTTTTTTTTTTTTGACTCATCAGTGCAATGTAAACATCCTCTGAATTTGATTATTTACTTTAACTTTATTTCAAATCTTTTGTTATGTTTTATTAAAGTTTATTTTGTTTATAATATGAGTTAGTCATTCGGAGTCCTGCACAAGTAGTTCGATACATAATAGTTGTGGAAAATAACATCGAGTATTTGCATGATTCAAGGGTTGACTGCAATACAAGATTTAACACAAGTTACAAATCACAGTGGTGACCCGGACGTGATTTGAACACACAACCTTCTGATCTGGAGTCAGAGATCTGATTTCTTCCATAATTATTTATTATTTTTGTTGGCGTATTTACGTAAACAGTATTTACGGAAGTGCCATTCAAGAAACTATTTTTTCATGAAATCTCTTTTTTTCCATAATTTATGTAAGTCTATTCTTATTTTACTAGAGCTCTTCTGCACAAGATATTTTTCAAATAATTCTATAAATAAACAAAGAAATTCAAAACTCTTGGGCAAAATTTTAAAGGGAGGTACAGAATACTATTACAAATATTTTTGCGCAGGAATGTATGGATGCAAATAAACATCTGATGTCTAAACACAGAAAATAGATATGAAAGAAAGCATAAATTGTTTTCTCACAGCATCGTTTCCAAAAGCTTCTTCAAAGCAATGCTTGCAATAATTACTCCAAATTGCGTTCACCAGCAGTAATACAAACTTGAAAATGTTGAATGAAATGTTTGGTGTCCATTTTTGACCGACTCCGTTCAGCTTCTCGTCTCTTGAATCTTTTTTTGCGGCTGCACTTTCGAGAGTGATGTCTGGCATCATCAAACATAAGAGAAAACTAGAATAGTTTTTTACGGCATCATAGACAAACTCTTCTTTACTGCATTGCTTGCAATAATTAACTCAAAATCGCTTCTATCAACAGTAATACATGCTTGGTAGCACAGATGGAGTGCTGGCATATTTTTGGTTCTACACCGTTGGGCACCACGTCGCTCTAATATTCATTGCAGCTGCACTTAAACGACAAATATCTGACATCTTTGAAAGATATTTAATTACAAACAAGAAAATACAGAAAAAACAGAAGAAGTAAACAATAGTGATAACAATATACCTTTTGCAGCCAACGCAGCAGCATCCAGTTATTGCATTATCAATATTGCCTGAAGTTAACTACCCAATTAAGATACAATCAAACAACAAAAATCATGCTTTAATTAAAATTAAAACACACTAATATAAAATAAATAAAATGGAAAAACTGGAAGAGAACTCGAATGGCGAACTTTTTCAAAGTGCCACTCGCCATTGGAGTTCTAATATGGATAAATTTTCTGTGAAAAGAATGACTAAATAGTCAAATAATATTCCCTCTGTGACCTGAATTTATCCAATAATTGAAACAAAGGAAAAAAATCTTTCTTAAAAAGGAAAACTTCATAAAGTCTTTTTTCTTTAACAAATCCAATAGTTGACATCTTTGAAGCTGTACAACCAATCATTTCAACAACGCTGCCAAAGTGTTTACTGTTACTGTTGGCGCGTGGAATTTCAAACAGTTATTGTAACATTGCTGCAAAGAAGCACATTTCAACGATGCTCTACGAAAATAATTTGTTTTCATTCCTATTTCTTGTTTTTCCTGCTCACTTGCGCCCATACATTTTTATAAGATCTGAAACAGATATGATACAATGGAATATACCCTATTAACACAAGATGTTCTATAATATTGCTACAATATATTCACGATTTTGCGTGGTATTCAGAATATCGAACATCGTGGAGATATCTCTTTCTTCTCCTTCATTTACTGTGGTTGTTCATGATGCATATAGTGGTTCCTTATATACATAGTGTAGGATATCATTATTTTCAACATTTTAAACTATTTTATTCTGAGTGTTCGTTTCCGGTATGTTCGCTATTCAATTTAATTTATAAGTGTTCATTGTATTCAGGATATTCAATGTTACTGTTCGGAGATTCAAATTTAAAAAATATCAATTTGTACAAGAACCCTCATCATTTAGCTTCTCTTAAAGATAAATTGAAATTCACCTCAGTGAAATGCCGACAACTTTCTGAATTTTAATGGGATTTAACTGGATTTTTTTTAAGTTGCTCTATATGTCTGACTTTGAAGTTATGAAAGAAAAATTCCGCTGCGTCTCGCACATGCGCAGTAAAAAATTATTTAGTACAAACACTCATATTTCCTGTAATATTCAACGTATTTACTTCAAAATTTAATAAAATATTTCTGTAACATTTTGTCAAGTGTTCTGCAAATTTCGAGTAATTTGAATGAAAACTCTGCATGTTATAAGCAAAACACATGCGGAAAAATTTAGGATTTTTTAAAGAAACATTTATATCTTCCCGAATATTTGTGCTATGCTTACGAAAATGCATATAAATATTATGCACATTAAACCACTGCCATTGATAAAACTTACATCTCGTTATCAGCTTTCTGTGAAACAAGATGGGTGAAACTCCATTCTCGCCTTCATCCCTTTCTGGTGGTCCCCCTAATTATCCTCGTGACCGAATCTTCACTGTAATATGTATATGATACTCTATTGAATGTCACACGATTCTCTAGAACTGATTTCGAAACATAGTTTTCGTTTTAATTGCAAATTTCTCGCATTTTACAAAGTGCTCCTTAACTTTTGTATGCCAGTGTACAATAGAGTATAGTACACATTTCACAAGGAGATTCAGTCACGAGGGCATTTAAGGGACCAAACAGAAATTAATGATGACGAAAAGATATTTCGACTCACACCGTTTCACAGGAAGCTGATAATGATTTGAAACTTTCATAATGGTTTTGTTTGTTTTGCACATTGCTTGCATACATTTTCGTAAAAATAGCTGTGAAATGCCTACATCTTTCCGAATTTTAACGGGATTCATCTGGAATTTTTATATAAGTTGCTCTATATATCTGGCTTTGAAATTATGAAAGAAAAATTACGTGTAGATTTTGTTTGCTTTGTTCCTTAGTTAAAAACAAGATAAGAATTATTGTTATCGATTGCATTAGGAATAATATCAAAAACACTAGAGTCATTATATTCTTATCGATATCATCATTGCAAAAACATAGATACTTTGTTTTCCAATGTACAATGTTTGGTTCAAAAATTACGAGAGTTGTTTGAGATGCATTTTTGACCAAATATACCAACGCACTCATAATTATGCTTAAAATAATGAGAATCGTATAGTTTATTCAATTGATTAAAGAAAATATGAAAAAATGTTAAGAATTTTCAAGGTTATATTAACTTAAAGGATAATGATTAATAAATTACATGTCATGAAAGGATAAGTCTTTCAGAGGCGCTCCATGGAGCTTCAAAGCTAAGGCTCCCAGTTGCTTAACTCCAGCCTTGTGCAGATACTGAAAAATTTCTTGGTTTCCAAAATATAGGAAGAATAAAAGCATTATTTTCACATTTTCAATCGTGCTTTCAAAAATAAATGCAAAATCCAAGTATCTTTTGAATTTATTCCATAAGTGGAATCCAAGCGAAATGAGTGACTTTCAACTGAATCTGTTCAAGACTAACCATATTTAAAATATTGGAGTCAATTTTATATTGAACATAGGCTGTTCCGAAACATCTCTGTTTGACGACCCGACGATGATGTAGGCGTATCGTTCAATACATTAGCGAACGATAGAGCAAGCTGTAACGTATCTTACGAGAAGAAAGAAGTACTTCGAGAAGTCCCAACTTTTGACACACAAACGTATCCTTTTTTCTCATTAGGTAAAAACGATTTTCCTGAATTCTTTGCTTCGAGCATAAATGTGATGACACGGACAGTGATAGCGAATAATTGTAGTAAGCTTACTCCTAAAATAAATCTGTACTTTATCAAAACTTCTCTTTTTTAATCTTTTTAACCTAAGCTATCTACACTATATGCCCAAAAGTATCCGGACACTTGCAGATTTTTACATTTTTTAGAATTTCTCCGGAATGGTTTAACCGACTGCCTTTAAACTTCGAAAATGTAAAGAATAGACAATAACTCACATTTTACATTGAAGATTCGGTCCTGAGGGCAATTAGGGGACCGTCTACAAACTGATGAAGACAAAAACGGTTTTGGCCCACCCCGCTTCACAGAATACTGATAACAAGATGAAACTTTCAGAAATGGTAATGTTTAATATGCATAATATTTGCAGAAATTTTTGTAAACTCAGCTCAAATATTTGGGAAGATATAAAGGTTTTCTTAAAAAATCTCAAATTTTCCCACCTGTTTTTTGCTTATAACATGCAGAGTTTTCTGTTATATTATGCGAAACTTACAGAAAAGATGACAATATGTTAGAGAAGCATTTGTGTAAAACTTTGGAAAAGAATTGTTGTATATTACAGGAATTATGAGAAATTTCAGTAAATAGTGTTTTACTGCGCATGCGCGAAACATAGTGTAATTTTTCTTTCACAACTTTAAAGCCAGATATATAGGGCAACTTATATAAAAACATTCAGTTCAATATCATTAGTATTCAGAAAGATATCGGCATTACAACGAGCAAAATTTTAGCTCCTGTCGAAGAGAAGCTAAAAGATGAGGGGTTGTACACAAATTGATATTTTTTAAACTTATATCTTTAAATAGTTATATTGAATTGTATAGCGGTTAGAATTTGCTGCATACCCATGAACACTTATCAATTACGTGCATAACTTAAATTGCAGTTAATTAGGCACTATAAATAACAAAAATTTTATTACTTTAATTATATTATTTACATGATTATTAACAAGTTACATATTACAATTTTACAGCACGAAGGATATTTTTAAATATATTTATTTTATGGCGAAACGATTTTTTATCTAATTAATTTCTTTTCTTAAAATATTTTAATAATTCTACATATATATTTTTTTATTCGTTACAAATATTAGATGTGTTCATGGGTATTCAGCAAATTCTAACCACTATACATTTCAATATAACTATTTAAAGATATAAGTTTAAAAAATATCAATTTGTGTACAACCCCTCATCTTTTAGCTTCTCTTCGACAGGAGCTAAAATTTTGCTCGTTGTAATGCCGATATCTTTCTGAATACTAATGATATTGAACTGAATGTTTTTATATAAGTTGCCCTATATATCTGGCTTTAAAGTTGTGAAAGAAAAATTACACTATGTTTCGCGCATGCGCAGTAAAACACTATTTACTAAAAATGCTCATAATTCCTGTAATATTCAACAATTCTTTTCCAAAGTTTTACACAAATGCTTCTCTAACATATTGTCATTTTCTCTGTAAGTTTCGCATAATATAATAGAAAACTCTGCATGTTATAAGCAAAAAACAGGTGGGAAAATTTGAGATTTTTCAAGAAAACCTTTATATCTTCCCAAATATTTGGGCTGAGTTTACAAAAATTCCTGTAAATATTATGCACATTAAACATTACCATTTCTGAAAGTTTCATCTTGTTTTCAGTATTCTGTGAAGCGGGGTGGGCCAAAAACGTTTTTGTCTTCATCAGTTTGTAGACGGTCCCCTAATTGCCCTCAAGACCGAATCTTCAATGTAAAATGTGAGTTATTGGCTATTCTTTACATGTCCGAAGTTTAAAGGCAGTCGGTTAAACCATTCAGGAGAAATTCTAAAAAATGTGAAAATCTGCAAGTGTCCGGATACTTTTGGGCATATAGTGTATATCGTTAGCTAATGAGCTGAACCGCGCGTCAATGTCTTTCCAGACAACGTTCCTCGGGTATACGAGAGCCACCGACAGTTGTTTTCGGGTAATATATGTACAATTGTGGTTTATAAACTAAATGTATAACAGAAGCATTTATATTTTGAGCGTATATTTATATGCTCTATAAAGTAAGATTCCAGTGAAATGCATGGCTTTCAACCAGATCTACGCAAAGTCGAGCGTATTTACAAGTATTGGAATAAATTTTATTATATCCCAATAACAAAGAGAACAAAGCCAATGCTAGATGTTTAGGGCAGATTTTTTCCCTTGCAAAATATCACGTTTTATTTGGTGGCTTTTTGACTTGAATTGTTCTTCTGTGTGTGTGTCGCAAAAGAAGGTTAGATTTAGGTTAAATGAGTCAAGACTTTGAAATCATTATTGAAAGGAAAACTCAGAAACGCAAAGAAATAAGTACGAAATAAGGGAAGTTTTAATTGTGAAAGAGGTAAAAATACAATAATATTAGCAAACAACGAATGAAAAAGAACGAAGAGGAATTAAGAACCTGGTAGATGCTGTTATCAGAGGCCTTCATCCATGCAGATTCAAAAATAGAATAGGTTTTCTGTCGAGGAGAAACGACTTTAAATTTTCGACTAAGACCAACGAATTTTCCTCTAAGGCCTGCAGGAATAGGTTCAGGCATTAGAGGAAAATTCAAATTTAGACCTTAAAGTCGTTTTTCCTCGACTGAAAACCTATTCTATTTTTGAATCTGCATGGATGAAGGCCTCTGATGATATCATCCACCAGATTCTTATTCCTCCTCGTTCTTTTTCATTCGTTGTTCGTTAATATTATTGTATTTTTACCTCTTTCACAATTAAAACGTCCCTTAATTCGTATTTATTTCTTTGTACTTCGCAATTTTTTTCTGGATGATGCTGCACTTGCGCGCACCAAATAAACTGCTTCTATTATTGTTGTTTTGTCTTTTTTAAATATTCAATCAGAAATACAAATATGTTAAGTGTAGAGTATGCAGAAGAACAACAGGCAATTTTTACTATAAACTGGAATAATATATTAACCAAAAAGGAAGTCCGAGGGGAATAAAAGCTAAAAAGCAATGGGATGAAAAGTAAGCAAAGCTCTTGCAAACGAATTCAAACCATTTACAATAATATTTTTTTACCTTAACATGGGATAATACTCATTTTAATGTCAGTGACATTATATGTGAACTTCAGTGCTCTTAAGTTGTAGCTGAAGTTCAATTCTTGTGTGAAGTAAATCATAGTCACTAGATTAAACATACTAAATAATTAGGGAAAGACTTATCATAATATTTTTGTGCAAAATCATACAGGCAGATTTTATTTCCTGTTGTGAATGGTGACATTAAAAGTATTTTGAATTCGATTTCATAGCAATAATTTATCAGAAACATCAAAACAAATTTTTAAAAAAATCCGGAATCAGTATCGTAGGAGGACTTTAAGAATAAAAAATAAAGTGCTTTATTACAAATTCTACTGAAACTGTCTTTCCTAACAATCCAGAATATATATTCTTTGATCAGAAGAACTCATGCGGAAAACGTAAGCAGCTCTCA
The DNA here is from genome assembly GCA_013235015.1 of Araneus ventricosus. NCBI lineage: Eukaryota > Metazoa > Arthropoda > Arachnida > Araneae > Araneidae > Araneus > Araneus ventricosus. Next base: position 780,890 of record BGPR01000288.1, read on the forward strand.
TACTGGATTATGCTCTAATCAAGAAGATTCATTTTCAGGTTTAGATTCAGATGAGTAGTTTCTCTAATAGGAATTCAAAATAGATCTTCATTTAAAGAAAGTCCTATTCGTTTATGAAATATGGACATTTAAATACCGATTTCTACTGTAACCCTTTGCTTAATGTCATATTAAATCCTTCCCAGTGTGGGAAAACTCTCAAACTCAGATCATTGATAACAGCTTTATGAAGTCCCTGCCCTAATTAGAAACATCTGCATATTAGCAACATTCGGGTGGTCGTGACAAATATTCAGTTTCGATTGTCTTATTCGACATCGCGAACAGTTATCAGCGCTGCCTAGTGAAATAGTTTGTAAAATGGATGCAAAACAAAGACGCTCCTATACAATTATTTTTAAATACTGTAACTATAGCTTTGATTTTTGCATTCCTTTTTTCAGAGACATTAGAAAACTTAGTCTTTATTCCTCGGATTTTCAATATTCGTTATGTGGTGTAGCATCGTATCACTTGGTTAAAGCTTAACTTCCAAAAAAATTCAATTTTTTTTAATGCGTCGAAAACAGAACTTCGAATTGTTTGTCACATCACTCCGTGTCTCTTACTTCATATCCAAATTTATCAAAATAGTAACTGATGTGAGAAAACACCTTGCGATCTAACATTCTCGTGCAGTAAATCCTCCTTTACTTTAATTATGTGGATTATAAATATTCAATTGATTAATTCTTACTTTCATAGAGGAAAAGGGCTATTCTGTTTGAGTGTCCAGGTTTTCTGAGCTGGTAATATATTCTTGGTACAGAAAGCGGAAACCTTTTACTTTTTAACAATGAAATGAATGAAAAACTGTCATCAATTTACTTTCAGTTTGAAATCAGCTTCATACACTTTTGAGATTTGTTTGTGATCTAGGAAAGTGGTAAATTGCTCTTAAAGGACGAAGTGATTCATTTTTAGTTACTCAATGTTTAATTATCTGATCTACCCTTTTTTTCACTGAACGAGAGCTATAACCTGTATAAATTTCCTCCTTCATTTCTAATTATTGGTTTAATCCTTTGCCCTACGATTTTGTTTAACCTCCTAATTAGATGACATCACCCATTTGGGATATTTTTTATTATTTCAATCTATTTAAGATGGTAAAGGATACTTGAGATATTTAAGAGAGTCCACGTGATATTCGTATTCAAAATTAATAGTTACGTTGTCTTAATTACGGATTTAAATTGCAAAAATTCTGTAGTTCGGTGAACGTGTTAGAAACGTTGTTGTAGATTAAGGTGTTAAAAGCCGGTGATTGAACTTCGAAAGTAGCCATCTTTGTACCGAGGCATCTTTTATAGTAACGGTTTAGTGAAAGACAAAATTTCGGCAAGGCGAAAAATTTCGAGTTGGTGAGCAGTCGTTTTGGGGATAAGCAATAGTAATATTTTTTAAATCTGATCCATGTATACAGTAGTAAAATTCGTGTTTTGTACAAAAACTTAGCATATTTGCTTATACAGGAATATTCGACATTACTATCTATTAATGGACAGTATTTTATTAGGCAATTTCCAGATACTTGGAATAAACTAAGTTTAATATTATCATATTGAAGCTTGTAAATTATTTTTCTCGGTGAGCAGTTCAAAGGTATAGATTAAATGACCTAAAGAATAAAATTAAAATTGAAGGGAGGATGAACAACAATGTGTGAAACAATTAGGAAAGAGCTTTCCTTAAATTAACTAAAGTAGCTAACGAAAAGAATTTAAAACAAAATATGAATATCATTTAAAATATTCTTTAAACACGATAAATTTCTTTTATCGTGTCTATTAAATCTATTTTCTTTCATATAACGACGAAATGATGTGTTATCAATTCATAAAGCTCTTGACAAATGATTCCCATTATTTTAGCAGGAAGTTAAGCAATTACTTCAGGCACTTCATTAATGAAATAATGTAATTTTCTTTGTCTTTAGCAATGTTTTAGATTAGTTCTCAATTCCACCGATTATGCGTTGTTGGCGAGTTACATAGGTAAGTTCCTTCGCTCAGTTATGATGTAGAAGTTGATAGCCTACGTTTTATCCTGGTAATATAAGTGATGTTCAATTTTCTGGCTTTGATAGATGCAGTATTTTCTGAAATTAATTCACTAATTTATCAAATAAACTTTTTTATCTTCCTTCTAGTAATATTCGCTCTAAAATATAATGGCTATAATTATATCAAATGGTTCTTTGAATTTTTTTAATAAGGTGTTTAATTTAAAACGATTGCAAAAGAAAAATCGAAGATGAAAAATTGCAGAGGTAAAAGAAAAATTAACTTTAAAACTTCTTACTTGTGACTATCTTTTTTGATTGTGATTTTTCGAGCATGCTTGGAAATTCATTTTAGGTGCACTCAAAAAGTTCGGATTGAAAAAATAGTAACGAGCTTTGTGTTGTGGCGATCATTATAAGATTTCAGACCAAAAATAGACTATCTTTGTTTTCATTCATAGTACTGTTTAATCTCTCCATTTTTCGCACCTTATATTTCCACATAAAGGAAGATATAGTTAAATCAAGGCCTTTGACTCGAAAATAAGAAGAAGCCACCTAACAGCGTAAGATATTGGCATAGAAATGAACTGAAGAAATTCTTATTTTGGTTTAAGGTTATTGTTGAAACTATTTGATTATCTATTACGGGCTTAATTTTACATATTTCATGACATTTCGAAAATGTAATAAAAAGTCATTAAACAAGAGTATATTTGAAGACATTAGTTTGAGAATGAAAAGTTCATAATTTCTAGATAAAATAAGCGTTTTTACTCCATTAGCATAAAAAACTGAGCTCTGGTAATGTATGATTTCAGAAATTCTCAGTTGAGGTCATCTGCAATAAATAATTCAGAGATTTCTTTATCTTTTTAGAGTTATTTTTAATTTATATTGGCAGATTGATTACTAATAAAACCTAGATACTAAATTTGAGAAGATAATACTAAATTGTATTGCAACAAGCCAATTGATATTAAAATATTCACTCAAATTTAGACTATTTCGAAATGCTCTTGTCTTTCTCTTTCTTCACATTTCTTCTCATCGAACGTTATTTTATAATGAATACAAAAATTTATACATGTGCATCAACTTAAAATAAATTTAAAACAGATTTTGCAATGGAAAGCAGGAGTAAAACCTTTATATCGATAGAAGATATATACTGTGAAAATTACGGTGATGATAAATTGGTTTTGATAGCTGCATTTAACGAACTGAAAACTACTGTTTAGTACAGCATAGCCATCTTATTTAAACTATAACAAGTATTTGGGTAGAAACACAGTTCATTTTACGTACTGAGAAAATTTTGCAATTAAGCATCTACTATTCCACCCAATTATCTTTTCTTTGTTAAAATTTTATCCTTATATCCATAATTGAAAAACTTAAAAGTTAAGATAATATTAGAATAATAAAAATGCATAGAAAAAATTTCTATTCATTTTTTACGTTTTATTAAAAACACTCTATCGGTTACATAGAATAAATATTGATTACAATACATAAAACGCAGATTCTCATTACCCTTAAGCAATAACGTTCAGTTTCTATGATTGTTGTCTTCAAAATATTTAGGAATTATTTCAAGTGTCTGCAGGTCTGATCTCCTTTACAATTGACGCATTACTAATTCGAAGTACATTGAGTGCTCTCATGACCTACTGCTGCGCAAAGGGTGCAAATAAGTGTCCGTCATCACCCAGCTTTTAAGTGGCCGAAGCATTAGCATCGGAAATATCAAAGATGATTGAGTGTATATTCTCTGACAGGACTTCGAATATAGTAAAATTATTTTAAAATTATTAATTAAGTAAAATTTATTTCTTGGTGGTCAGGAACTGGCCATCTCTTCGTATAGCTATGCGCCGCACATTGAATCAGTTCGATTGGCAGCACTCCCTGATCTCGAAATTCTATGATAAATTCTCAATCAGGGCGTTAAGCAGCAACAAGACAGAATCGAAACTTTCCTTGTTGGATGAGTCTTTTCATTACAAAAAATATTGGTAAATAACAAACAGTTTGTTTTATTTGTTTCCCAATAAAGGGATATTATTTTTCTTTGCCGTAAACGACATTGAAAGTAATTTGGACCCCGACGGCGTCAATAAGGGAAGGCAGCCACCAGCTCGGAACTTTGCCACCTCGACGCTTACCTTGGTGAATAAAATTTACTAATTTTGTCATAACCGAAAATAGAAACAGGAATTTCTTTCTTGCCTGTAGTAAAAATCTGTAGCACCTTTCAGATTTACTTGCTTAGTAATTTGTTCTAGAGAAAGATATTGTTAGAAAATTCTAATGATACGATACATTTTTTCCTTAACATCTACACAATCGGAATTTGACTCTTTGCCCTTCACCAAACACGAACATTGCATTTTGAATCAACCTGTAAATGTTTTTAAAGTGATTATTACCTTTTAGTAAACTATTTTCTGATTGAGAAAATATAGTTCTGAATTCTTTTATTTTGAAAATAGCGTTGAATTGGAGTTATCCTCTCCATATGTTCTCTGACAAATTAAACATGTCAACATCAAGTTGACAAATATGCAGAGGGATTTAGAAAAGGTAGGATAAACTTTCAGACGTGGTAGTATACTTCAAAACAACGACGCTTTCTGCCATATCTTTCAGAATCGGAAATGAAAAGGGATGATGAAAACACTAGAATATATCCGAAACGAGGATATCCGTCCTGGTTAAGCATCCGAACATAACTGATGCTCTGCCGAGCAACAACTGCTCCAGCAAGTAACCAGACGGACACGGTGAAGCTGCCTCCTACATATACAATCGACTTCCACCATCACTCTAAGACAGCAACTAACCAAGTCAAGCTCCAACCACTAACCGTCTTTGAAAGGGGTGTTCTTGACCGTAAAACAATTTTTAAGACCCATAATTTTGAACACGTCTAGAAACTTTTTGAAACAAGGCACGCAAAATATTTTTAAATTAGATAAAGAGTCAGAATTGATTAAAATTACACCATTTTAATATCCAGGCATAACAGACGCAGAGCCTCCACCACACAGCCAGCCACTCCGACTCAAATCTCTAGCCTTGGACTGCCGAATTACATCTATAATTTTTTATTAATTTCAATCTTTAAAACTTTAAAAAGATTCATTTAAAGACTTGGAATAAATGAAGAAATGTCCTGAACCATCAGACGAAGACCAAGTTTGGCTTTTGGATTGGCAACCAAGTCCAAAATAACCATTTTATGAAATTCACATAAAAAATATTTCAATATATAATATGCTTGCAGTTGGGAAAACCATAGATATAATGACTCTACAGTATATCAGAAGGAACTAAATGAAATTTAATTATAAATCAGTAACTCAAAAAGGACGTCCACACTGGCAATTTCTGGAACATACGAACTTCAGCAGCGGCAAAAGACGAGTTCCTCTTCAGGTTCAAAAACGATCTAATTGATGCAAAAAGATCTCAAATGCCCTCTATTGTCTGGGCGATTGATTCCTGACCCCCTGAGGGAAAAAAAGGTTTGTTTCCGTGCGCATTGCCACCTCTTAAAGTTTCTAGAATATTTTTCTTCATCACCATGTATAAGAAATAACGTGCACTTGGGAATCTACTATGATTTCGGCGCTAAATTAAGTAAATATGAAGTTTTCTTTTACATCATTTAACACATTCACTGACACGCCTTAGAAGTTAGCTCGTGACACTTGTATATCAACTACGAGTAGACTTGTAAATGGTAGCAAATCAGTTAAAATAGATTCAAAATTATTTTTCTGATAATTAGAAATCTGTCACGTTCTGAGAACCATAATAACGATGCTTAATAGTACAACTCGCCTGAAATTATGAAAATGTAAGTTTGAATATGGGTTTGTTAGATCCACATTAATTACCATAATAATCTCCGAGTTAAAGAAATTTTAATTGCCGTGTTATGAATGCTAGAAATGCCCTCACTAATTAGTTTTCACTATTACAGATATCTCAAGATGTGGCTTTCCGGAAAAAAATCATTCAGCTTATTTTGAAACTGGAGCAAGAAGAGTTGCAGCAAAACTGTAAGTATGGGTACTCTACTTCACAAGTCACGCATAATTCATCATGTCTTTTTGTTGCATTTAACATAAAATAAAGGTATACAGCGGAATGAATTAAAAATGGAAATGAGTAATATAAGGTATGCAGATATATTCTCATACAGTAAAATGAGTTTTAACGGAGAAAGTTACTGTAACGGAAGCAGTGTAAATCTATAATAAAATGGTCAATACATACAATTTAAGATTAATCGCAGAGCTCCTGGTGGCAAATATTGGAAGCATACTTGCTGCTAGGACACGGCTTTATCTCAACTAGGAGTCTGCTATATCTCAAAAACTACGAAAGCCAAAAAAAAACGCAAAATTGTAGACTGTAAACAATTTAAAATAAAATTATCTTCTACCTACAGTGATAACTTAATTAGAAGCTTGAAATGCAAAACCACAGTATCATATCACCGTCATAATTACATCACGAAATGAATGAAGTATGATATCTTAATACGGAAGTAAATTATAATTAATAAAACTAATATCTTACTACGAAATTTGTACAGTGATTGAAAATTTTGAATAAAGAATTCATGAAATAATGTTTTTCACTTTTTACATGTCAATAATTATCGAAATGAGTGCTTAAAGTGTCCACCGTTTGCAGTAATATACACGTCTGCATTCGAGAGGGAACTTTTTGCGCTGGTTCAGTTGTTATGCATTTCCATTTGTGGATAATTCGATCTCGCTTATAGTTAGGTGCGATGCTAAGCTGCATTTCTGTTCTTTTAAGGAAGCACTCAAGAAGAAATCTAGAAGAATTAGGTCAGGTAACCTTGGAGGTCAGTTCATATTACCTCCATAATGGATAGTATTGTCACGAAGATGCAAAGAATTGCAGAACACAACTTAACAATTAAACAGACGTATTGATTCGAAGGAACTCGTAACACAAGTGAACAGAGAGCTTGCCTACAACTTGTGGAACTCAGCATTTATACATTTAAAGAATATTCCAGAATAATTCACCCAGGTTTATAAAGAAAGATACTGAATTCAAAATAAAAATGTCCGCTTTCGAATTAAACTACAGCAGCCAGAATTCGAACCACGCACGGTGAATTAAACAGTCCAGTACTCTACCATGGTGACCGCTGATAATAAATCTCAGTGCGGCAATACTGTATCCAGCGGTTCCCAACCTTTTTGGTTGTGCGGACCACCTGTTGTGTAAAAAATATTTTGAGGCCCACAAACTAAATATACAAGCAAAAAAACACAGATATATATATTATGCGCACGTAATATGTCAGCAATTAGTAAAGCTTATTGTAAGAGGATTAAAAATATATTGTTTATAAAACAAAAAACGAATGACGACTCTTGAAATTCCCCTGACTTCTACTCTTGACTAGCGTCCCGCGGCCCACTAATTTGCTATCCCAGGCCCACAAGTGGGCCGTTGCCCATAGGTTGGGAACCTCTGCTGTATTCGAAAGTTACCTACACAAAGTTTTACAGTGATAACCACGCTATGTCGAGGGGTGTCGTGGTTCAAATGGCTATAACACACCGACAATTACTCTTTATCAGAAGGCATCGTGGTGGGACACAAGAAGACATTCCAGCGTTAACGAATCCTTTTATTGAAATGCTGTAAATTAGATTAACACTTAAAAATAGGTTAAAACAAGATTAAACGTAATGCAGTAAATACAACATGATGAAGTAGACACAGAAATAAGCAAATGCATGAACACAGCTCCAACGCGACTGGAATGCATGCACAAGCGAGACTCAACGAGACTGCTTCACAGTTCGTTCTGCTCATTATATAATGCTGCCAGAGATCAGTTCCGCAGTTACGAGTGCAGACGTCAGGAGTCGCCACAGGGGCACCTTACAGTTGGAATGCATAGAACGCAAATGAACTAAAGACAGTTCATTGCATATTCAGTAACTGTAGTTTGCAATAGTTCCCAATATTTTTGTCCAGTTAAGTTCCCTTTGATGAACATTAGTACTATGAGACGATTGTTCCAACTTACATACCAGACATTGAGAGACCGTCGCACGTGATGTCGAACTTCATCATGACATGAAGAGATTTCAAGTGCCTACTGATGCGCATTGTGTCGGTTAAATACCCCACACCGATCGAATTCCGCCTCATCCGTGCACAAAATATCTGCTTATATCCGCTAAAATTCGACTGTACATCCAGTGTGTTCATTGTGATCATTATTTAGTATCGTGGAATTTCATTTCAACTCTTCTAATTGATTAATCGGCGAGGTTTGAGGGTCATTTTATGCTGAATCGGTGCCGCTGTGCGCCATTGCAATTAACTTTTATGTGACTATCCGTCTAAGTTTTTGAAATAAAATAGCTACTTGCTAAATTCGCCGCTAGGAATATTGCAATCAATCACAGATGATTCCTTTTCTATAGGTAGACGTTATTTCCATAACTCCAGCTTTCTTCGCCTCACGTAATTTTTGTGTATAAGGATAGTGCTATGAACTCTGTATAAAAGAATATGAGGCATAGATAACAATGCTTTGTGAATTCCTATAAGTAATTTTAAATTTATCCGTTTTCAATTTTTGTATAAAAATATAACGAAATTAATTTACCTGCGTTGAATTCATAAGTGTTTTTTATTATTAGTGTTTCATGTTATTGTATAAGTTGTAATGACAAGGATTGAATTACTTCACAGCTCTCAAAGTGAAGCAGAAAGCGATTCTTTGTCTCTTAAGAAAACCGAAAGATTTTATTTTTCCATCGTTAAAAAAACGGCATCACAGGAAAGAAAATTTTAAAAGTGCTAATAAAGAACATTAACTTTAGCACTACGTGTGAATAAAGTAGTTTTGGGATAATCGCTGCGATTGAACAAATTATGAAGCGTGAATACTCAAAAGAAAATTAGAAAATGCCAAATATGTTATATTACTTTGATCTTTAAAATGAATTGCCAAAAATCTTTCTGTGCATTTTTATCTAATCTCGGTAATGAAACACTTTAAAAAAATGTTAAAATCTTCATTTTCCACATGGTTCAAAATGATGAATTCGCTCTACAATGTCAATATCAGTGTGGCAAAGAGTTTTATTATAAATAATCCACTTTCCCACAATAGTTCACTTTGATACACTTCTTCTATTAGGTGGGGGCTATGGTAGCCTAATGGTAAGGTCTGGGTTTCGGAGGCGGAGGGCTCCAGGCCCTAAACCCGATTCCACTGAAGATCCGCCATGTATCTGACCCCTATTACACGCTAAATCATACGTATGAGGGTAAACGCTCTACCGCTGGTGTGATGCAGAAGTTTGGAGAGGGAGGTGCCGATTCAGGTGTTGTCCTCGTCAAAATTACGAGGTCCATCCCAAAATAACTATGGTGTTGCTTCAAAACGGGAAGTTAATGTAACTAAACTCTTCCATTGGTGAAACACCTGGTAAATAAATACATCTCTAATTTTAAAATGTTATCTGGGTGCTGTTAAAGATTGTCTTTAACAGGCGAAAGCAAGTTAAACGTTGATAAATCTGAGGAGACTCTTTCTCTGAATTTACCTTGGTTATTCAGTGAATTCGAATCTTATATAAACAGGAAAAAGATGAAATAAAACAGAATTTGTTTTATGCAAAATATGCTGACATCTGTACTAAGTGCTATTTTCACAGCCATATCGAAGATTGAATTATAGGAGAATGTTGCCTAATTTTGGCAGGTGCCTATATTAGACCGGTAGCATTACTTCAATTCTATAAAATATTTAGGCTGCAAAATAGGCAAATTATGTTGTAACGATGTAAATGGGTGTATGAGATCATTTTCAAGAGAAAGCGCTCTGTAGTTACAGTTAGAGATCAAGTGTTTAAATTCAAGTTTCATCAATTTATCATTTTAACAAAAGTCAAAGAGCCCCTACTCTGTTTTAAAGTAAACAGGAAGATATGCTCTTGCATCCTCAGATAGGAAATTTGTTTGGCTACAGTGTACTATAATAATTTTATGAAAATAGTTTTAAAATAAGGTTATGGGATATTTTTTTGATGTTGCCCAAATGTTGCCTAGATTAGACCACGAACATTGGCCTAAACTGGGCTGTTTAAATCAATAGGATTTTTATCTTAAACTACAGAAATAGCGTTGAAATAAGTTATCACCACTTAGTCCTCATAAATTGGAAATGGAACAAGTCAAAGCAAAAAAACAATAAAAGGACACTATAGCCATCAAATGTTGGATCAAAAAGAAAAGCAATACATATATATTGTTTGTTATATACATATATTGCACTTAAAGAAATTCGTGATCCAATCTGAATGACCATTTTCCTTGATTGGACCGATGACACAAATTTTTCAGCTATTTTTCCCCTACTATAAAGTATATTTCAAAAAAAATAATTGCATTGTTCTGAAGGTAAACTACAAAAAATTCTACTACTTCTTTTTCATTAAAATTACTTCTCTATCACATTAATGTACATTAAAAATTGTCCAGGTAGTCTAAATTCGGTGACTCTTCCCTATATTTTTCAAAAGAGAACAGAAGTTTTGTATCCTTTAGTTCAAAGAAATTACTTCAGGCTTAAGCAGAAAGTGCTTCACGCTGTCTGCCAAGTCTTGCACATTTCTTTTATCATTCGTGTGTTAATACCATTACCTTTCAGCTTTACCTTGCACAAAATATCTGTGGCAGGCAATTCTGTTTCAGGGTATATCATGCGGCACTTCTCGAGAAAGTTAAAAATATTTTGGAATAGACTTTAGAATAGACCTATCATCAATACTCATTCATTATATTATATATATTTTTACACTATCAGTTTTTAAACTAATGGACCCTTCACTTTTTCAGATGCTTAAATGTATTCAGTCTTTCAGAAATTAAAAACTGGTATTCCGTTTTTATATTTCATTGAAGAACTTCTGAAATGACGTGGCTTATTCTTGTTTGGAACAAAAAGTGATGTTTTATCCATACCTGAATTTCTTGTAGCAAAATAACAATTCTTGTCAAGTGCTCATTGACATTACCCGTGTTATCGATTTAGAACTTACCATTTGCAATCAGCCAAACTTTCACTGCTTTAAAAATTTGAAGAGAGGAGTACAAACATAAGTTTATCCTTGGCATTTACCCATAATTTGGAATTATAAATTTTATCCACTAAAGCTTTGGTGAAAGCTTTGGTTTGGTCAAACAAGAGAGAGAGAGAGAACACATTAAACAATGAAGATTGGAATTATAAATTTTATCCACTAAAGCTTTGGTAAAACTCAAAAAGAGAACACATGAAGCCAATGAAGATCGAGATATATGTATTTGGGAAAATCTCACGAATACTGCAGAAACCACTGAAATGAAAGTTGCATAATTTTATCCAAAAATATTTCCAAGGAACCACAAAATTTCTGTAGGCAATTTTTCTCTCACTTCCAAATTCTGCGGAACTTTGATAAAAATATCTCCAAAAAGAAGTATTGCATTAATTGAAATACAATTATGATTGAAAATGTTTCCCTTTTATTAATGTTTGCGTGAATTTATTAACAGGTTTTACATGATTTTTTTCTAAAATCAGAAAAATAAGCTTTAAAATACGAATTTTTTGCAATTTTTTTCTGTGAACGTGAGGTTGAACTGTGATCACCGCCAAGTCTGAGTGATACCTCACATTCATACATTATTGACGCATCACAACTCAAGATGATGTGCGATATTATAGAATATAGTATGATACCATAAAATATTTTAATACCATGTGGCAGATTTCTTTTCCCGCCGAAATGTTAAGAACTTTAATGAAATCCATTCTGACTTCCTAAGATTGTTCGCTTAGTTTCGGCTTCATCGTAACCCTCTCTACAATAATGGATCAACGAATCGGACTCAATACTGCCCATCAAAGCGGAAATCCCACGTTTTAGGCTGAACTCTTGCAGCTAAAAGAAACGTGTCATTTCGTTGGGCATGTGTGGATACCGGAGTTAAACTTAATTAATATAACATGGAAAATTCCTGATTAAAGAGATTGTCTCATGAGAATAAAGTCAAGATTATTTAAACTCAGTATCATCATGGTAAATCACCATCTTCTTAGAGTCCATTATGCCGAAATCAAATAGTTTTTCAAAGATGTCACTTCAAGATTTTTCTTCACTTCTTTATTTTGTACTATCAGTACCCGCACGGCGTTGCCCGTGGGCATATTTACAAACCCTACCCTGATAGAACTGAGGCAGGAAATCAGCCAATACCATTGGCTACGAGGGGCAGTGACGTCGTTTTCAGCTCTCGCACGTAGCGTACGCAATCATAACAAAACAAGAGTCGTCCTACTTTTCTCCGTTTTCCCACAGTTGAGCACAGAAAACATTCTTCCCTGGGTTGTAATATTTTTAAAAATGAAATTATTTTTTAAAATATCATAAAAAATAAAACATCCCACACTGTAAGAAATTATACTAATGAAAAGTCTAATGATTACAACTTTGTTTGAAGGGTATTAACTAACAGGTTATACAAATGTTGTTGGGTTTTTTTGACGTGTCATTCCAGTGAAAATAGTTCATTTGATGTTTCAAAGTCAACTAATCTAACTATAATTAATGCCAAATAATAGTAAAATTATTAATTATTATTATTAATGCCAATAATAATAAAACGAAAAAAAGGATAATAGCTAGAATAAATAAAATTGATAAGTAGGTGCGTATCATAGAACAAAATTCGCTAAGTCCAAGAAACGGAAACCTAAACTAATTCAAAGTCCACATTCAATCGCTTGTTTTGTTATAATTTCCGTACGAGAGCAAAGAACGACGTCATCGACTCTCAACGAAGCGAGCCAATCATATTGTCCAATTTCCTGCCTCAGTTCTATCAGGGTAGGGTTTGTAAATATGCTGCCCGTGGTATCATGAATTTCAACAAAATTTTTTTAAAGCCCACAATGACATAAAATAAATTTTTGAAAACAAAATCAATACAAAAAATATATATATTATTGATTTTGACCACTTATTTTTCTTCGCGACAATGACATTAACTGAAGATACGTTTTATTTTTTCAAGCGACAATGAAATTATAAAGTCTACTGCAAACGATGCTATTAGAATTCAAAATGAGTAAAAGCAACCAGCTGTTTCGCTCGCTAAAATGGAGTTATAATTCAGTCAGGCTGACGTCTTAAAATCTTTGGATCTTGTTTAAAATATTTAACCCATAACATTAGATACTTTGAATTAAAGCCATTCAACGAAATGATTTCAATTTCAAGTTACAGTACCAAATAAACAGATATTTTGGGAAAAAATTTTAGGATTTAAAAGATTGATTCCTATAAACCAGGTAATACGTTAAAGAATTAAAACCGAATGAAATTTTAAATGATTTTAAATAGAACAATACGACAAACATAATTTCTGTGGTATTTAAATACATCCAAAATGAATCAGAGAAGAAGAGGAAAAAAAGAGATGAAATCTTTCACTTCAGGTTTAAACTTTGAAGCCACATTATGTAAATCACTAATTAAAAGAATGTTCTGTCGACGCGTTGAAAACAAAGGGATTATGACGTCACGTGCTCTTTCTCTGCGAAATGCATGTTGGGTAATTACGTTACGTGACCTTATTACGAAGAACCATGAGGAGAAAATTATGACGCGAAACATTTTTAACACTTCAGAAAAAAATTAATTAAAATTCAACTAATCGTTCAATTTTATCCGTTCTTGTTTTAAATCAGGGGGACTATTCCATTCATTACCTCAAAAAAAATTGAAAAAATTAACGTTCCTATAACGGCTGATGCAGTTAATTTAAATACGAAAATAAAATTTCGTCGGCAAAACTAACTATTTTTTTAATTTCTCAAAATTCAGTAAATTACGTTAGAAGTTCAAAACAAACTTCATTAGAACTTAAATTATTTGTTCTATCCGATGGTGCATTGATTGTTTTTCAACGATCATTAGAAAAGATACTACAGCGTTAAACGTGCCTAAAACAACACAAAACATTAAATAAAAAAATTTCTAGATTAAATTTTAAAATTCCGGCTTCGAGGTGTATTGAATCACCATTACGTCTACCTGTGTGCCAAATTTCATGGCTGTAAGTGGGATAGATTCGTCTGGACATCGCGCGCAAATACGCACACACACACACAAACATTGCCTTTTATAAATATAGATATTTAATGTGGATAAATTTGAATTATAGTACTCAATAAATGGCAACATTATCAATCTAATTCCTATCTAGTGAGGTATGAATCTTAAGATGGAACGAGTGTTGTCCTCGGACCCCTAAGAAATAGTCCAAGATCTTGAACTGACTGAACAATGTCAGTGCAAAATGAAAATCCTGTCTGTTAAACTATATCAGCAGGATTCATGTATAACATTCGAAAGTTACTTTTAGTATTATAGAAAAACAAATAATGAATTCTTTCTCTAACATCTTTTTCTTATCTTTTCTTTTAGTGTGACAGTGGAGGGATAGCTGATGTACGTGGAGCACGCGGTTGCAGTAAAATGAAGCAAAAAGGATTACTGGCCGTTTCTATTATCTTCGTAAATTTCTGACTCTAATGTGAAATAAATTCATTTGAGCTAGCGTAGTGCAGCATTTATTACGTAATATTTTGCTTTGTAATTTTTGCATGTGATATCCGTTTGTTATTTGTACTTGTAGCTTTCAATAACAATGCTTCCAATAAATGTCTGTGTTTTCATTAATTTTCTTATTACTATGCTTTCAATTATAATATAAAATAACAGTTCTCTTTATGAAACCGTTAATGAACAAAAAATCGATAAAATTAATTTAAAACTTAATTAATTTGTTTATTTATCATTTATCTCTCTTACAGAAGGACGTCGTCCACAGTATAAAATGTTTATATATTCGTAAATGGATATGATGCAGATCAGGAGTATAACTCAAATTATTTAATGTTCAAAATAAGATTGAAATCTTTCTTCAAGTCATTTTTTAAAAGCCTTAACAAAGAGCATTGCTATAGAATAAATATCTTTTCTAAAGAAGCTCACAGGTATTTCGGGTTATCTGATGAGCTTCAAAAAATTTTAAAAACCTCAATGAAGCAAGAATTATTTAAATTGGCAGAAAGCAAATTTTGAAAAAAAAATTAATCATTCCATATTCATATAATGATGGCTACTTCAAACAACAAACTCAAATAAGAATAAAAAAGTTTTTAATTAATATATTAATTAGAAACGTTAAATATTCTTTATTTTTATTTGGGTTTGTTGTTTCTTAGATTCGCGTTTCTTAGAGACATAAAAGTCGAAAAATAGTGGGGTTTTTTTCATCAAAAACGTGGAGGTCAAAACAAAAATCGCAAAAGCGTGAGGCGCTGATTGAAATACTCGAAGTAAATTGGAATTGTAATCATATTTATAAAGCATTTCTAATTTTTAATGGCTGTTTAGGAGTTTTCTTTTTTATGATATTCATTGTGGTTTAATTTTCTTATACAGTGGTCGCCGCTTGTAGTGATTCACATGTTTTTCATCGATGTTAAAACACTGTATGTAACCCTTTTTTTCAATAAAGTTTCTACGCACACTCATTCGAACTTCCAACCGGAGATTTTTATCTCTGGAGTCAGGGGTGTGTCGTAGTGTAAAGTAAAGTTATCACTTTGGGTCAAAGACATGGTGATCACTACATCCGAATGAAAAGTACATCCAAAATGCCCTGAAAATAATACGTATCTATAAGTATACAAGGATAGCAGAAAAATAGACTACACATTGTTCGTATGTACTCATTCGTTTTTATTAGGAAAAGAAAATCGATATTATGTACAGAATTTTTAAAAATAATTCGTTTTTAATTTTTTAACTTTCTTAAAAACGTTATCGAGAGAAACCTGTTTTATAGTTTTCAAGCATTCGTTGGAAAAACCGTTAATATGAATAATGCTAACAGTACGATCTTCTTAAAATACGAAGGGCTTGCAGAGATTTTGGGTTGGTGGTTTCTCTTATGGTCCCTATTCGTCGTCCTCATGTTCCATAAGTGGCGGCTCGTCAACTCAGAAACAAACAGTGCTGCAAAAGTTGTATTGACCTAAGTTGTAGGAAATTGTGTTCTGATTATTTTCGAATATAATGATGATATAATAAAAATTGATAGTTTTTGAGTTATAAGCAAAAAACTGGGGGTGTGTTGGGTTATCATGTTATATAATCATGTTATAATATTTCATGTTATAGCTAAAATTCCAACAAAAAATTTTGGTGGCAAACCTCAGATTCGTAATCAGCACCCCAAAAAACATAAAGGAGCAAAAAAAATTACAACTCCTCCAGAATTTGATTTCAAAAAACTACTTAGTGACTGGACTGCTGAGAAAAAGAGTAAAATTAGCCAACTGAGGAAATCGCGCCAAACGAGAGCTGAGGAAAGAGAAGCTCAAGGGCATGTGATTTCAATCGGAGAAAGGTTGCTTTTTTCTTCCGATTCAGCACCCAGCGTTGCTCAAAGCGCAAATTTTGGTATTTAAGAGCGAAAAATATCTCTGCAGCTCTGATTTGACTCTCTCTTGATGATTTCCATTTTCCGTTCATGATTGATTTTCTCTTTTCCTGTTACGTTTTTTATTACTTTTTTGCCATTTTCGTTGATCATTGAACTCTCAAAGTAAGCCAATTAGAATATAAAAAGGAAATACAATCTTTTAAAATAATTTCAGGGGTACTGCAGCCCTGCAGTTCTAAAAAACGAGCCGTCACTGTGTTCTATGGAGTCATCTCATTGAAACTGGTCACTGCAAGCAAATTGTTGATCACTAGAACCGACGTATTTTCTCTGTGTTTAAATACTGGAGATCCGTTCCACGTTATTTTGATCAGTACAACCGATTGATCACTACATCCGTGATCACTACAAGCGGCGACTAGTGTATTATTTTTTAGTGCTTCGTGCTTTTACAATTTAGTTTTACGAATACCATACATTATATTCATTTTTTGATTAAAAAATATATTTATACACTTTATAGAACATTTATAAAAGTTTGTTTTTAATCGTTTTTTATTCTTATTATTTTTCTTTTTAGACTTTAATGTATTTCACAATTCATCTTCATAAACATTATGGAATCAGGTAGTAATTTTTTCTAAAATTTGCAACCAGATATCGTCTTTCATATGCAATCAAAATTAATTGATTAATATTTTCAGAACATAATTTTCAGTAAAACTAGTGCATTGTCATCGGGAACAAACAACTGATCAAAATTCCAGAATTTGAGTACATTAGAAAGTGAATGATAAACCGATTACAAAATTCCATTGACATAAGTAAAGTTGAAAAGCTTGGAAAATGAAATAACAGAAAGAAAAATGAAATCCACGAGTGACTAAATATTGTCCTTTCTAAACTTTATACTGAATTGTTTTTATTTCCACATAACGGTGAAAGGCAACGGCAGCCTGATGGTAAAGTTTCGAGTTCGAGGTCCAATTCTACAGAATATTCCTCATGTGGGAATGGTGAACGTTAAATGTTGCATCAGTCGTAGGTCAAACGACTCGAACTTTAAAAGACTCAAATGTCTATTGCATGATAATTTAGACTGCAGAATGCTGACTCAGCTGTCGTCTTTGTCATCTGACCACGATTCAAAATGACGAGGCCAGCCCCAAAATAGCCCTTGTATAGCTTCAAAACGGAAAATCAATCTAACTAAACGACGTATATGCTTCCTGTGTTTGAAATGAGAGATTCAAGAAGATTTTCCATTGTGAAAAAACATTTTGCTTTCTTAATAAAGAATACAATGTGTGTTGATAACCCAAAAAACTGACAGATATTGGAATTTTGCAGCCTTAATCTTCTTATAATAGACAGAGCATTGGAAATCGCCTTGGATGTAATTCAATAGATGAATGTATAATGGTCTATGCTAATAACCGGTACTTTTTGGAGGGGTCCCAACTTTCGACACAGAGACGTATCCTTTCTTGCCATTTGACGAGCACAATTTTCTGTGCAGAGGATTTCTTCGATAAGTATGTATTGATATTGACATAGGTGGTGAATAATTATTTATGAATATTTCTAATATTATCAGTACGAGAAAAAGCAAAGTGAGTATGCATTTTTGATTCAGAGAAAGCAATTTACTCATCTGAATTTCTTTATAAAGGATACTGAAGTAGATAAACGGCCGTGGCTTTTATTCCCTTACGGGGGGAGCAGGGAAAATTAGCGTTGAAAGATGGTTTATTTGCAATACCAAAGCATTAATAGGGATTTTTTTCGGTTTTGCAAACAGAATAAATCTCCAATTTTAAATTATGCTATATTTCAGAAACCAAAGCAATATTCCATTCAAGGAGCTTATACGGATAATGATTGAGAAACCCCCTTTCCTCCTGGTTCTCTAAATGCACGGGCATCGTTTAATCGATTCAATCAATGAACACATGATAAACGTTGAAAAACGGCACAAAGTCGAATTTGGAATCTATTGCGCATTATACAATTGCTGCCTCCGTTAAGAAAGATTCATTTGCTTTTTTAAATGTTTTTCTAAATTCTTCTTTACCTTTTATAAATAAATTCTAATTCGTACATTAAACATTTAATTATTTCATTGGGGGTTTTCATTATTTCTCAAACTTTGTCTAATTTATTTGAAATATTTTTCTATTTGCATTAGCATTGCATTGTCAAAGTAAATCTCACTTGAATTGCACTTTTGTAATTTGAATTTATATATTTATGTCGGTCTCTTAAATTATTTATTAGAATAGTTTTTTTCATTTTTTATATATTAATTCATAAATATTGCCAACTATTGTATTGGAAAATCTTTTGAGCCTAAAATAAAACAGTACTCAGTGTGATGCAGGCTCAAAAACTCCTCTTCGAATTTTCGCAAAACTTATATTTTTCACACTTTTAACTTCACTTGTTTCATGTTTGTAAAGATGAAATTTTGTAATCGATTTTACATGCATTACTTGATGTGCTAGATTTTTAAAATTTCGTACAGTTATATATAAACGATGAAAATATTCTATTTTAATATTTTCAGAACTTGATTATCAGTTAATCGACTCATTTATCTATATTTATAAAACGCCTTTTTGACCCAAAATCGGACCGAATTTGATAATCGGCATTTGGCAACAGCTCGCAAGTTTGGAGTGTTATTTACGTTTGAATCGGCGGAACTCTTGAATTGGTTTGAAGTCTGAAACAACGAATTTTTTTTTGAGTTAAATTGCTTGAATTATATAAGTTTGAGTCGTACAGTTTGGATTAGACAAATGAATGAATGTGTGCTTAATACTGAGTGTCCTTTTCAGCTAAAAGTTTCTGAAAAACTGGTTTATTCATCTCTCGACAGCTCACCTTTTCTGAGTTCCATCTATCCAGAGAAAAATAGTGTATCTTCCTTCACTTAATAATAATTGGAGGGAGTGTGTTTACAAGTTCGGAAGCAACATTTCGTTTAAAAAATTGCATGCTTAAGATTTTGCTGGAAAGAACGATGTTTGAAAATTTTGAAAAAGGCTATCTAATCAATTTTAAAATGCTAAGGGTACATAATTATTATGGGTTGTAATTTTAAATAGTTAATATGAACATGTTTCAAGCCACTATTTTCTTTAAACTGTCCTATTTTAGCTTTAAGGTTGTGAGATGAGTTGTGTCATTCTACGACAACTAGAATTTTCTGAGATTTAAAACACAAATGACTACACTGAGAAAAACACTATATCTTTTTTGAATAAATAATTATTGGAATAAGAATGTATACATGTGGGGAAGCTTTTCTGAACTACATTTCATTGCATAGAGGGCATATATGAAATAGCAATTTTTAAAAAAAAATTTTGAAGACTTGGAAAAAGGCTATCTTATCAGTTTTAAACTTAAAATTTTGGTGGAATGAAGTTATGTTGAAATAAACTGTTGAAGAAATAGTCAAAAGTGTATGCCAAGAAGTTTTAAATGACTGATTTCTGATTGATGCAAATAATTTTGATTTTTAATCATCTTTGAATTATAAATATTAACATTCAATTTTCTTTTTAACATTTACATATATACATATATATATATATATATATATATATATATATATATATATATATATATGTGATATTTTAATTTAACTTTCCTAAATAATCTTAATGACACCTCATTTTAAATACTTCTACTTTCATCATAATTAACGGACTACAACTTTCTTTACAAGTCACGAGGTTCTAAAAGGGAAAATTCCCTCTTCTGAGTACTTAAGCGTTCTGCGCATTCATTTCTGCCCCTTTTTCACGCCAGCATGTAATCATTCAACAACAACGCGCCGGGCGTGCGTAAAAACTTCTAAATTCTGGTCATGGAGCTGCAAAATAAATGAAATACTTTTAGCTATGAAGAAATAAAACCTGATGCATAAATAAAATGAAGATCTAAACAAAATTCGTCTTTTCCTTGAATTGAACAATGGACTGCCTTTTCTCCTTATATAAAGCCTGATCTTACAAAAGCCGTCAGGATACAATGCTCCTGCTTCGGGTAAACCCCGTACATGGATTTCGAAGCCGCCATTCAGCTAAATAACAAAGTCGTCGTTCACGCACAATTGGATACCCACAAAAAAACGTCGTCATTCTAAATTTCTACTCGTCCATCTTCATGTTACTAATTTTGTCGTTCATCCTTTCTTCATTCAAGTATTTTTGAAGCCTTTATTTCAGCAAAAGTTCTGTTCTTCGAGAATACTCTTCAAATTTTTGTGTACAGTAATGTCCATAGTGCCGCCTTCTTTTTAATCATTGTGTTCATCTTTGTCTTCCACCATCTAAAATGTGCAAGAATTCAAGTGGTGTTCTGAAATTTGCTAACGTTTCGGTATCGCTGTGGATTAAATTGTGTCAAATGCTTCAACGAAAATAGCGAAGTTACATATTTCTTTAATTAATCAAGTGCACAAAAAAAAATATGCAGCTTCTGGGTAGGGGGGAAAATAAATAAAAGAGATCATGATCTTCGTTGTTTTTAATGATGTTATTTTAAATTACTTTGCATTTATAATATATTTTCTTTGATAAATAGTTTTGTTTTGGTTGTGGTATTAAAAATAATACTGATCAGTATATTTTTGGTAAATTATGAAATATATTCTTTTGAAATATTAATTTGAATTTATTTAGAATCATTGTATTTTTTGAGTGTGTTATTTATCTTTCATGCATAATTATTTCTGAAATTTAGTAGTTGAATTTTCGTGAAATTATACTGAAAATTAGTATTGTTCTGTGTATTTAATTGCAGCATTAAAGTAAATAGTTTAACATGTACTTATTTTAAAATTCCCTTAAATTTAAAATTGTTTTCCCTAACTTGTATTAAATTTTTTCCTGCATGAATTTAAGATCTTGTAAAATAGTTAAAATGAATGACAAAACAAATGCTAAACCAGATGAATCTGGTATTGTAATGCAGGCTACTAATTCTGTCATTATCATCCCTTTTGACCCGAATAACTCTATGAATGTAAATTCTTGGCTTAAATACTTTAATGATAAATGTCAAGAGTATAACTTGGATGATAAATGGAAATTGAACAACATAACAGCATACTTAAAAAACAATGCCTTAACTGAATATGTAAATTCCTACGATACCATTAAAACTTGGGAGGAATTCGTTTCCTTTTTAACTGAAAGGTACATAGCCCCTAACCTAGTCAATTTGAGTGATTTCACTTCGAAATCATTTAAAGAAGGTGATGATATAACTTTATACTTCCAAGAAAAATTAAAAATAGGCAGACAATTAAATTTAGGTACAAGCATGATTCTTGAAGGACTTTCGGATGGCTTGCCAGTTAATTTAAGACAACTTTTGGCGATAAATTCCCCTAACAATCCCACAGAATGGCTCATAACGGCCACAAAATTGATAAAGATTTAAAAGTCAGATGAAAATCAAATTAACTCCAGCCATTCTGCCACCCAAAATTTAAAAACAAACTCTGTTAGTGGTAACCAATGGCAGCCAAGAAATATTAGGCCCCATAACTTCACACCCAGGCAAAATTTTAGGCCAAATAACTTTCAACCAAATTCTCCTCCCAGGCAAAATTTCAGGCAAAATAACAATTACCAAACTCCTCCACCTAGGCAAACTTTCAGACCTTTTAATAATGCTAACACCCATTTTCAAGAGAAACTACCACCTTCACCATGCTGGCTTTGCACAAAACAAGGCATTGCCAATGCTTATCATTGGGTACAAACTTGCCCATATGGACTTTCCGCAGGACAATTACCATCTCCCAATCCTGCTGCACCTAACTTTGACCCTCCAAAGGAGGAAAATCAACAATGACAATTACCTACAGTATCCGGATACTACAAAAGAAACCCGTTGCCATGTGTTTTAGACACTGGTTCAACTATCTCTTTAATCCCACGTGATTTAGTGACAAAAAACCATTTAAAAATGACAAATGCTCAAGGTATAATTGTGCAGCAAACCCGGGGTACAATTAGCCTAACTAAAACATGTACATTTTCATTAAAAATTGGTACCATAAACAAAAATGTGACTATGTATGTTCTAGATCATACTTTACCGTATATAATCCTAGGAATGCCAGAATTGTCAAAATATGACATAACTATAGACTGCAGTAAACAAAAAATTTGTCAAAATGGAAAAAACTTAAATAAAAGTCAAAATGATAAAAATCATTCAAATGATAAAAACAAACAAAACATTTCTTTACATATTTCTGAATGTAAACAAATAAACTCCCATTGTTCTCAGACCACTGAAGATCAGGTTAACCCTCCTCAGTCTGTCACAGAGAATAAATGTGAGTTAAGAAAAGAAGTAAAAGATATAATTAACAATTTTGATTCAGTTTTTTCAAAGGACAAGTATGATGTTGGTGCACTCAGAGTTGAACCACAGAGAATTGTGCTGAATTCTGACTTGCCAGTTAGTATGAGACCTTATCGTACTTCTCCTGTTGAGGAACAAGAAATAAAGAGTCAGGTTGAGAAATTGTTGCAAGCTGGTTTAATTAAAGAAAGTAATAGTCCCTATTCATCTCCTGTAACTTTAGCTTTTAAACGTGATGAGGGTAAAAAGACTCGATTATGCATAGATTTCAGAAAATTAAATGTTCTATGCAAATCAGACTCTGAACCCTTACCCCTCATGGATAGTCTACTAGATAAATTATCAAAAGCAAAAATTTTTTCCTCTTTGGATTTGGCTTCGGGGTATTGGCATGTGCCCATTCACCCAAAAGATACTGAAAAACTAGCTTTCTGCACAAATTTTGGCTTATATGAGTGGTGCAGATTACCATTTGGCATTAAAGTAGCTCCTGCCATTTTTAATAGATTAATTCGAAGAATATTAACTAAATATAAAATTGATTTTGCTTGCAATTATTTTGATGATATCATTGTGTACTCTTCATCTGAACTAGAACATTGGAAACATCTTAAAACAATCTTTGAAATATGTGAAAAAGAAAACATTAAATTGAAACTATCCAAATGTGTTTTTGCCCAAACTAAAATTAGCTTTTTGGGTTATGAAATTGAACAAGGTAAAGTTTCCCCTAATAATGCTAATATTGAAACTATCAAAAAATTGCAACCACTCACTAATGTTAAAGAACTTCAAAGGTTCTTAGGTTCTGTAAATGTTTACAATAAATTTATTCCTCAATATGCTAAACTTAGATATCCTTTAAATCAACTTTTGAAAAAAGATGTAAAATTTAACTGGACAAATGAATGTCAGGATGCATTTGACAAGCTTAAAGAAACCCTAACAACTAAACCGGTTTTAAATTTATATAACCCTGATGTAACTTGTCATGTTTTTGTCGATGCATCACAAAAAAGTGTTGGAGCTGTTTTGAAACAACCTGATGCCTCTGATATTTTACATCCAATAGCTTATCATTCTAGAACTTTAAGAGACTACGAAAAAAATTATGCTATAACTGAGTTAGAATGTCTTGCAATAGTTGATGCTTTGGATAAATTTTACTATTACCTCCACGGTCAAAAATTTGTCATTCATACTGATCATGCGGCTCTCGTTTGGCTCAAAAATGTTAAAAACTTAAGAGGTAGGTTATTCCGCTGGTCATTAAAGTTAAGTATGTTTGACTATGAAATTAAATATCAAAAAGGTTGCACTAACATTGAAGCAGATATGTTATCTAGACATCCAGTTTCTCACCATCTTCAACATGCAGTACATTTGTTAGATATAAATGAAATAAAAACTCAACAAAAAAATGATAATCTCTGTGGACCTAAGTATCATGAAGTTAAAGATGTAATAGTAATAAAAAAGAGAAATTTGTACAAAATAGTTGTGCCATTTTCATTAAGACTTAAATTGTTAAATCAAGCTCATGAACAATTTGGTCATCCTGGTGTCCAAAAAATGTTAAATTTAATTACTCCTCAGTATTATTGGCCTAATATTACCTCTGATATAACTGAATTTGTTAAACATTGCTCTATTTGTCAACTTAACAAAAAGCGAAAACAAAAAAGATTTGGCCTACTCCAACAAGTACCTCCTACTAGTACACCTTTCGAATGTATTTCTGTAGATACTGTTGGAGGTTTCAATTATTACAACTCAACAAAAAAATTTCTTCATATTGTGATTGACCATGCGACAAGACATGTTTGGGCTTTTCCTTCAAAAAATGAAAACTCTGAAACTTACATTAATATTCTAAAACAAATTTTCCAAATTCAAGTCCCTGTAAAATTATTAACTGATAGAAATGCTGCGTTTACTTCCTCTCGATTTAAAAAATTCCTAAGAAATTATAATGTTAAACATCTTTTAACCACAGCCCATCACCCACAAACAAATGGCAAAGTTGAACGTGTTAATCAATCATTAGTAACTAGGCTTAAATGTAAAGTTAATTCCACTTCCACTAAAGTCCCTTGGACTAAATTATTAGAAAGTGTTACTAATGAGTATAACTTAACTCCCCATTCGATAACCAAATATCCACCTGCCTACTTGTTGCTTGGTACATTACCTTATGATTCCCCTATTGGTCAAAATAGTTATTATGAACCTGTTAACGAAGCTCGTAATCTGGCTTTTCAAAGAACAATAGACTATCATAACAAAAACAAAATAAGATATGATGCACGTTTTGTTGACAAGAAATTTAACCCAGGTGATCTTGTTGTTTATGAAGAATTCCATTATCCCAATACTAGAAAATTAACTCCTCCTTTTTCTGGCCCATATGAAGTTATTAAACAATGTTCTGAAGTAACTTATGAAATTAATAAACCAAATCCTTTAACAAAACAAGCCACACAAATTGTGCATATTTCTAAATTAAGATGTTTTCATTCTCCAGATAAACTTAAATTAAGTCATGAATAATAAATTAACTACATGAAAAAAAAGGCTTGTCCTGCCTTTATAATTCTGTCCCTTTTGGTAAGAGTCAGTCCGTTCAAAAACCCTTTCCCCATGGAGGGCTGAGTCTTACATATTTTTCTTCTTTGGTGTTTCCCAAAGAACAAAACGATGATAAAGGAAATGAGACTTCCTGTTTTAAAAACAGTGTTTAACAATATTGTGTTTTGTTTTGTGCATTGTCTCTCTCTCTGGGAGAATGCATGAAACAGATCACAAAGACCTTGTCCCTTTTTTGCCCAGACTTGGTGATACTCCCAGTTGCTTAGGCAACATCATCAAGATTAACAAAAAATACTTTTGTCTCTGATGTTAAACTCAATGAAATGTCACTGACATCAAACATTAGTATATTCTTATTTTTCTATTTGAAACATATTAGTATTTTTATTTATCAATGTTTTTTCATACAATTTTAGTTGAATATACAATTGAATATTTACATTAAATTATTTTTCATATAAACAAATCAATAGTTCAATTACTATTGAAAGAACTTTTATTTGAAGAACTTTTCATCACGTGAATAGAACTTTTTTCTACAGTCAACTAGCTAGCGTTTATTGGAGTACTCCAGGGAACATATTTAATTTAAAA
>BGPR01000289.1:0-43298 GCA_013235015.1 Araneus ventricosus
GACTAAATTCATCTCTATAGTTTCACACACTAATTTTATTTTATTCAGAAGTTCTAGACTATGTCAGAAGAGTGTTTTATTATCCACCCTGTTGTTGACGTCTACCTGACAATTTTCAGTAAAAGCTTAAATAAGCATAACTATTTCATAAGAGATAGATTTTGTATTTTTGGGATCTGGTTAGTGAACTGGCTTTATTAATTACTTGTTAGACTCAATAAATTATTTTCATTTTGTTTCTACGTTTACAAGTCTCAATTTCTGCTTTCTTTTTAATAATTTTTTTATCCTTTTTTACTTTTTTTCAGGATACCTCTTCGCTACAAAGGAATTGTTATGATCTTGGGTGGGAATGTTTTGGCATAAGAACACTGGCCTGGGTGATTTAAGCCCTCAAATAATGAAAGTGTCTCGACTGAAAGAAGTGCCGCTAAAGAGCTTTATGCAGGTCTCCTATATTTTAAACTTTCGGCAGGATTACAACTACTTCTGAGAAAGACTTTTCTGGAATCAATGCCGAACAGAATTTGAAGAAATAACTGAAAAAATTGTTATACTCTATTAAGTAACGGCAAAAATAATGAATAGTTGATTTTAAATTAATATTGTTTATTTCACAGTAAATGTAAATAAATTGATGAGAAATTGTCTATCAAAATAAACTATACTTAATCTGGGGTGATGGCCATATTACAGGCCAATAAACACCATATTTTCTAGAATAAGAAAACGTTATTCCTTTCCTTATTTATTTTTTTTACTCTTTCTTTCAAAATGTGTCAAGTTTCTATTAATAAACCAGAAATATTTTTTGGCCTCATTCTGCCGATTTGTAATTTGTGCGGTATATTACCAATAATGGTATTAATAAAACGAAATTTCAAATCTTTAACAAAATATAAGCTTCACCTTCGAAAGAAATCTAATCTCGTTTAAACAAACACAGAAAACGATTTAAATTTTATCCTTGATTCACGAAATAGTACTTAATCTAAAATTCAGATTTGAATCATCCAGAGGTTACATTTTTTTTTTTGCAATTCCCTGAAATGTTATTGAAAACAGATTAAATATAATGGACGAAACATCGACTGCATGCTATTAACCTACTAGGCTTAGACACACAACAAATAATCGTCTTGTAAACAAAAAATGAAATTAGACAGATTTTAGCTAACCCTATTCCTTTTTCGGCATTTGTTAAACTATTTGAATTCAGCAGGTAGAACTGTAATTTGAGATGGGTCAAAATGAGTATAATAACGAATATACTGTCAAGATTAAATTGAAGAAAACCTCAAAAGTTTAATATGGAGATAGATAATTTTTGTTCTTACAAAAAATAATAGCAAAATTCCTGGAAGTATTCAGAGTTTTAATTTCATTTATTTATTTTTTTTAAAGTTGTTTAATACTAGTTCTGCGAAATGTGATTTCTTCAGGTTTATGAACAAGTTTATTGTTACTTAAGTCTTGAAACTAAATCTATTAATGAACAATCATCATTTGATGAAAATTCCACAAAATAATGCGCGTAGTTTGCATTTTTAAAAATAAACTCTTACATCGTGAACACGTGCAGAAATCAAGATTATTCTTAAATCTCTGCCACTACTGTCTTTTATTAAATAACTAGCAGTACGCGCAACGGCGTTGCCCGTGGAATCCAGGACTTCAAATGGAAAAAAAAAAAAAAGAACCGCCCACAATGATGAAAAGTTTGAAACAAATCAAAACAAAGATATACATTTTGATTTTCCTGCCGTTTTCACTACAGTACAGAGTACGTTAATCCAAAACATATAAATTGAACGTGAAAATGATTATTATACAGCAAGCAAAAAAAAATATAAATAAAACTGAAAATAATAATCTAATTCATATTCAGGTGGAAGGTCATGACGTATTCACGCGTCCAATCAAAATTGGCATCAACGTCTGGAAGAAGTTCCGCTTTTGGAACTCGATCGAGAAAATAACTCGCAACGGCCCAGAAAAAATTAATTTAGTGATAAAAGATATTTAACCATTCTTTGCTTTAAATCCGACAGAACCCGTGCTAGTTATAAGCTGAAAAAAATTGAAATTAATAGTGTTATTAGGAAAGCCGGATGCAAATAAATTTAAAATCAAAAGTAACATCTTACGCCAAAACTGGGTATTTTTTAAAATTTCTCAAAATTCAGTAAATTACGTTGAAATTCAAAACTAACTATTAGAACGAAACGCGTGCTCTTTCCGATGGTATCTATTTTTTGTCTACCATTCGAAACCAATGCATTGAGAAAATTATGCGAAAAACTAAAAACAACACAAAACATTAAATAAAAAAAAAAATTCTAGGTTAAAAAATTTCGGCTTCGAGGTGCATCACCATTACGACTACCTGTGTGCCAAATTTCATGGCTGTAAGATAGATCTGTCTGGACATCGCAAGACAAACACACACACGCACACAAACATTGCCTTTATATATATTAGAGATTGTGTAAGAATCTAAGATCAAAGTCAATAGATCTTAAAAAATTAATTATTGAATTGTAAACACTGGCTAGATAACATTCTTTTTTTTTGGTACCGAAGTTGGTTATAATTCAATCTAAAACAGTTCTGATTGTTCTAATCTAGAAAATCCGATACCTTTTAACACTGTCATTGAATAAATCAGCGAAATTGCAATATTTAGCATTTGAATAGGTAAGGGCGCATGCTGTGTACACTAATAAAATAAATTTATAGAATGAATTGTACCGAAAACAATTAAGCAATTCTTTTTATTAATATGCTAATATATATATTTATATTTAAAGTTAATTCTCTACTTCTTAGTCAACTTATCATTCATTATTACAAAATTTATGGAATCTTGGAAGCCATTTTTTTCTCAAGTTCAATAATTTACTGCTATTTATGTAAAATAACACTGTAAACAAGGTTTGGGTCTAAATAAAGTAAGTGGTGATTTTTATATTTTAGGAGGTTGAAAAGAATATGACATTAAAATATTCCATCACCCACAGATTTTAAAGAACAAAATCTTTGGAAAAATCTCAATTTTATAACATTTATTTAATATATCTACCTATATAAATTTTGGCTTTTAGTATCAATAAAGGTTAAAATTAACACTTATAAACCTTAAAACTCAGGGTGAAAATTCTTCATGATTTTCCGCTTTTTTGTATATTTCTTGACTCCGCTTTTAATTATTATTCTGAGGCTGAAGAATCAAATTCTCCCAGCCTCCCCATTGGAAAGTCAGTGTTGACAGGAAGGAGGAACAGCGAAATGACAAATGTTCCAACATAGCTGATTATTAGATGCTTTAATATTAGTTTATTTTCCATTTTACATTAGAAAAAATAATTATCTGCATGTAATTAAAATTTTAAGAAATCATGATTTAAATGCACTTTCAAAAGATTATATAAGAACTTCAGTCAGTAAGGTCAGCTAAAGTGTTAACCAGCTGGAAAGATCGTAAAGAACGCATTGGACAAAAGTTAGTTATTAATCATACTAAAAAACTATACTTGGGTTTTTTTTGCGGCATCTGTTTTGTTCAGGCGCTAAGAATACATAAACTTTTGAGAGTGCTGAAACTTCCCATCCATAGATTACATACAAAAAAACATCAAAGAGCTGTTTATTATTTTAGGTATTTCTAGCATTAAACCTGAAATTTTCCTCAAGTTAAAAAATTCTTCAAAGAAAATTGCTTTCGATGTTAGTAAACAAGTTATCTATCAGCCCAAGCCATGTTTATAGCAGAAATGGCTGAGCAAGTAATTGACTCAGCACCCAAGTCACAAATTTCAATTGTTGGTGTGTTTAGGAAGTTGGCAAATTGAGGGGCCTATGTGTGCTGCACTAAATCGTTTTAAACAGAAATGCTAATTTTGCAATTCCTTTTGATTGCAGTTGCAGCTATTGATCCTCTAGTGAGAAAGAATAAAGGTGACACTTTACTACACTTACAAAGTATCTAGCCTGTGTAAAAAATGATACGAAGATATTGTTAGCACAAGAAAGAAATCATATGTATGTGAATGCTCCGTCAAGTATAGCGAAGAAGAGGAAATCGTAGAATGGTGGTGACAAGTTGAAGTGTCTGGAAAATACAGGTTGCTAAGTCGTATTTTTTGCTGACTTGTTTTCACGGCGCAAAAGTGGAGTCGAGCTTCCAGCATGATATTGATCAATATCATCACCCTGGGACAAGTAGCATAAATGTTTCTACTTTCCGCTATCTGATAATAAAGTACGAACTTTATCCAAATAAGACTGTCGTTTTCAAGAAAGAATCTGTTAAGGGAGCCAGTGGATAAAGAACTTTGCAAATTTAAGACAGTCTGCCAAACTTCAAGACTGGCCCTAAAAAGAAGAAAAGACAAAGCTATAAAGCAAAAGAAAAGGTTCTGACTAAAAAGGCTACTAAAAAAAAGTTTTTGGAGAGCTGCAAAACATCAGTACTCCCAAGACCTATAAAAAACATTTACATTCTCCCGTGATTAAGTTCTTAAAAATCTTTTTTAATTAGCAGTAGAGTGTATTGCTGATTGTCGCATCATCTGAAGAAAACTATTGACACTTCTTAAAAATAGCTCAGAGAAGGGTGAAAAAAGACTTTTTTAGAAGAACTAAATATGAAAATGCAGTCAAAATTTTTAAAAATTAAATGCGACTGAAACAAAACAGAGGCACCTGCCAAACTATTAAATTATGTTTAAAACATGACCGAAAAATAAGTCTCGTATAAAAAGAACTATTTAAATTAACTCATTCATGGCAGTTAAGAGGTTAGGTTCATGTTAATTATTCATAAACTGATATTTATGCAGGACTCTTTTTTGTGCTTTTTCTTTATGAAGCAAAATCTGATTTATATATTTTAGGTTTATTAGTAAGGTATTTTATAAAATTATTGATATTATAAAAATTATTTATTAATTGATATTTTAAGAAAGTGAGTAAAAATCATTGATTTTTATAATGTTAAATATAAGAATATTGAATTGAAAAATTCATTACATGGTGGTAAGAAAGACCATATTTGTTTCATAATTTTTTTTTATGATGACAACATTCATTATAATATGTACTTATCTCTCCCTCTTCCTTATTGTATGTCTCTACTCGCGTAAAAATGTAGCTACTTGCGTGAATTTTCCTCTTTTTTGTATCTTTGCTGTTTTCACCCCTGCAACTAATATAAAACACTGAAAAATTACACTGTTTATAAAATTTTAGAAAAAGCGAAGCATTTTTGTGAAAAGAAATGAAATTCGTAAGGAATTTCCAAAATTTCATATTTTATGTAGCAGTAAATGCCTTAACTATGGATGCTCTCTTGTATACACAATCAGTAGCTTCTCTGATAAGGTTCGAACAATAATCTCTGAGCATATTAGGGGTCCACCTGCCTTGATATCGGCTTTCCATTGCAGAATTATCCTGGTGGAAGCGCTCCCCATGCTCGTCGCTTACAGCTCCCATACTTTCAGGGAGAAAATTTAAAAGAGATGCCAAAAAAAAAAAAAAAAAGAATTTTCAATGACATTGAACATCTTAAATTTTTGTAACTTTTAAACTTAATTTTAAATAATTTTTCATATTAGGATTTCGTTTGTTTCCTAAGAAATGTGTCACGACATTTTTAAAATCAATCCAACCTGCTTTTTCTAAATCAATTAATTTATCCTTAAATTTTTTTTCCTTTGTACAGTGCTTAATTTGTGGGCAACGAAAATGCCCTTCTTATTTTTTGTGTAGCTTAGCGATGGAAACTGTTCTTTCAGGTATTGAAATCCACACTTCTTTATTCATAGCTTTTACGAAATTCTTTATCAATCTCAACTTTATGTGTAAAGGTGGGAGAATAACTTTCTTTTTATCGATTAAAGAAACGTTTTGTATATTTTTTCTCTTGCAATATATTGTTTGCGCTCTGGACACTTCTTGATAAAATGCTGATGTTTTGCCCTGCTGTCCCACTCGCACAGGAACCTTTGTATGACCTAGTTGCATACCAATGAGAATGGCAATTACCAGTGGCGGCTCGTGTAATGTAATCTTGGGGTGCTGTAACTTTTAATCCTTCTCTGCTCATGTTGCATATTTATACCACTTACATTTTGTGTCTTTTTTCATTAACTTTGAGTAGTTTTATATTTAATGAATAAAGTTATCTATTAGAAGAGAAAAAATGTTATCAGTATTTTAACATATTAATTTTAATAAAAAAATTTATACTCGAAATTTGTTAAACTAAAATTTTGAAAACACTTGAATCGCGGAAAATTTCTCATATGTATTTTAGTTATAACTAAATTATTTTAACTGCCATTTTATTAACTACCATTTATAACTAAAAATTATCGAAAAATCCTTTCAATTGCAAGAAGTTTCATTCAAATTTAACAGGGTTCGTACTCCTCCTGAAATTCCTGAAAAACTCCTGAATTTTGCTTTTTTTTCTAAGGGCCCTGAAAACTCCTGAAAATTGTGTTTTTTATCCTGGTATTTCTTTTTGTCTCCTGAAAAATTACAATCGAAGAACAAAAGATAAAATTATGATAAAACATAAAAATATGACGTTTCCATTTTTTCTTATTGATAGAAAGTCGCTGGAATTCGGAATTCTTACTTCTGACTTTACTAAGCGCCGAAAGAGTCTACCGCGCATGTTCCGAGTCACCGCAATCGGGAATGATGGGAGAATTGATATTTAGTATACTTTTTTGCCAATTTTATAAAAATTGTCCACACTATCCCCTTCTCCCCTACAACTGATTTTTTTTTTCATGTTACCTCCTGAATTTTCTGTACTGTACTCTTGAAAAAATCCTTAGAAACTCCTGAATTTTAATATGATATATACAGTATGAACCCTGTTTAATTATTATAAAAATTTATCAATTAAATTTTTTCTTATCTCATAATTTTTCTTCATTTTCTTACTTATTTTCGAAGTTGTAGCTCGCGAAAAAAATTTCCGCTATGGTAAAATGTTTGAAACTCTGTTTCTAGCTCAACTGGTGCTGCCGAACTCGACAGTTCCCCTTCAGCTTAAAAACATAGTAGAGAAAGGAATAGCCTGCGCTCTGTATCTGCGCAGGCTATTCGGTGCAGGAACAATCCTTAGTTCTCCTTTACTTTAAATTACTTTCTCCTTTGCCCATCATCTTCGGGTAGTGAAAAATTAAGATAGGTACCTCAGTTTTTCCTAGCGGCTTATTTGAAGCTCGAAATCTTTTAATGTAAAATTGCGTTAGATTGTTTATATATTTAAATATTAAATGCGAAATAAAATAAATTTACACAATGGAAAAAATGGGGGGTGCTGCAGTACCACATCTCTATGCACGAGCCGCCCCTGGCAATTATTTTAAAATCTGCACATAGTATGTTAAAATTATAATGTGACTAGTCGATTTCAAGAAGCAACATCTTCATATTTTCATAAGATTCTTTCATTATTCAAGAATATTCTATTGGAACAGAAGGTAGGGCATTTCCATTAAGGTGCAGCACAGCCTTCAAGCTGGTTTTCGAGCCATCGATGAACAGTCGCCATTGTTCCGAGTTATAATGACAATTTAAAGCAGACATTAAACCTCTTGTATCACATTACTATAGCACAAGTCTCCTTTTGTGAATCCCCTTCCCCCGAATTTCGGAAAATGGATATGTTAGTCAGTGGCGGACAGGTCAGCTTGCCCGATGGAAAGTGGGCCAGCCCCTTTACACATAAGTCGATATGAGCCCCCAGGATGTTTATTATTTATGTATAAGAGAGAGAAAGAAAAGAACTCTATTTTTAGCAAATTTTCTGCGCCTTTTTAAGGCAAAATAGTTTTATGTTTAACCACACAACCTTTTTTGTGCAAGGCCTGGACGCAATAACCAAAAGATATTTTATTCTTCTTGGAGGTTCCCTGCAAGAAGGAGGGGGTAACCCTTCTGTGCAGGAAGGATTTGGTCCTTGGAAGTGGCTAAACAACGCGCTTTTTGTTGTTGTTCGTGCATTTTTCTGTCATAAAACTGAGGGACAAGCGAACTGCTAAAGGAAAAGAAAAAAAGTCTCAGAGGGGTGCCTACTCTCATCCTCCATAGTATGCTTGCACCAAATTTAGTAACTTTAGGCTGTTTAACCTGTCGAAGGTCAAAAGACAGACAAACGTCTACACATACATTTGCTTTTGAGTCATTTTCACGAAAAGGTGCTTTTTACAGTCCCGGGGTGATAAAAATTAGAATGTTCAACAAATGTCCTAATATTTTTGTTCATATGTATAATTTTAGTTCTAAGTTCAATGCGTTTCTACAAAAAAGAAATTCTATTTAACTCTCACTTTTCAATGGATATAAGACAAAGTCCCCTCCGTGGACGTTCCTACACAAGAAATTCAAAATGATATTAACTGACACTCAAGCGATTTTTTTAAAAAAATTGCATTTTTTTTTCAGTATTAACTAGTTTAGTATTGAATAGTTTTAAGAAAACTATTCAATACGTTTCTTCTAAAATAGTTTTACTATTTAACTCTCATTTTTCAATAAATGTAAGACAAAAGTCCCTTTCGTGAACGTCCCTACACATGAAATTCAAAATACTTTTTACTGACACCCAAGTAATTTTTTTTAAAAATTGCATTCTTTTTCAGTATTAACTAGTTTAAAGTCTCTAGTTAAGGTCTAACCTAACATTTTTTAAAATTATTTTTGCTTAATAATTAATTTTTACACTTTGTCCCAGTTCAAATACGTCTCCCTTCATGGACAAAGAAAATAACTTTAAAAATATATATAAATGACAGCTCATGTCAAATCATCATGAAAGGGTTTTTAAGAGAGGCAGACAATTTGTTCTTTAAGGAAAAATTTTCGTTCTATTTCGAATTTATTGAATATATTCCAATTTTTTAGTTCCATTTAGAGCTTGGCAAAGTTCTCAGCGTCCACTCAGTGGACATCATAAATAAGTTAAGAAAAATCTAATTTATAATTAAAGTACAAAATTTTGATAGGTTTAGTAACGAATTTGATAAAAAGAAGTGTACCACTTTAGCCACGTAAAAACCAAAGCACTTAAAAATTCAAAACTTAGTTTTTGTCTTCTCCGTGGACACATCATCTCCACAGAGAGGATGGCATTGTCAATGAAGGAGACAAAATCTCAAATAATCATGATATAGTTAAGATAAATTAATTTTAATTAAAAGTTTCTTTAGTATTTTATTTTTTGGAAATTTAGTGATTTTCTTTTTTGTGTTTTTTAAAATTAAATTGAAATTATATTCGCGATAAGAATTAAGGTAAACAATTCAGTTAGAATATTTATAATATTAAAGCTTCAATAATGTATAAGAAACATTTTAATAGCTAAATTTATTTTTAGTAAAAATGGGAATATCAAAAAATAAAAAGACAAAGCAGTCAGATCCTCAAATTCAGAAGAGAAGAGAGTAGAAAAAACTTAATATGAGACTTACTAGATTGTTTATTGATAAATAAATATATGCTATTCCTTAATCTAGTGTATAATTTATTACTTTCCTGCAAAATGTTGACTTTCATTTATTTGAAGTTGTTTGTAATTATTATTTAACTAATGCCATTATTTAAAAAGTGATATTTATTTTAAAATATTAAGTTCTCTTTCACTGGTTTTTAATAATTAATTTTATTGTTTAATTATAAGAAATAAACCTGTACCAAATCTGCCCAATATTTAGTCAATTATGCTTTCGGTTAAAATGTAAAAGTTCAATTGACTATCATGTCTCCTTTGTAGGCATGTCAAAAATCAGTGAAAAATAAAATAGAAAACTTGACCACTAATATAAGGTTATTTATTAAGCTTAAATGGTAATCCATACAATTTTTAAGATTTTTTACTACTTTTGTAAAATTAAATTGTTTTTAGTTATTTGTGCCTTTTTCATGAGAACGACCCTTTTTATTATTGGTAGGCATTTGCATACAAAACCATTGTTTAGAAGAAAAACATAGAAATAAAACTATAGTATATCAAGTCAGATTTTATTGCATAAAAAATTAAATGCAGTTCTACACCAAACACGTAATCTTTTTTTGTTTTCACCTGTCTTGTTTGTAATTTAATTCAAACAAAAAAGGGAAAACAAAAAGATTCATCCATTCGTCTTTAGACATTGAGAACTAAATTCATTTATCTTTACATATATAGAACTAAAAAATTAATATAAATTTATAGTTCTATATATGAAAAGACGAATGTTTTTCTTTTACACAAATCTACAATTTTTACTCGATCTTGTTAATATTTGGCACATGTGCTCTTCAAAATAAGAGGAAAATCACTGTCAAAGTACCAAAGTTAATTTAAATTGCAGTTAATTAAAAAATTTAGAAAGATTTTAACGTTTTTTCGCGATATCTTCCAAAAATATAATTTCACAAGAATAATTTTTACACCATTTTAAAAATACAGAAAATTATCTTTTTGATTATATCAACTTAAAGACTTGACTTATACAAATAATTTTTAATATTTAAAAATTATTTTTAAAATTACTCCAATTTCAAAATTTCAAATCATCCAAAGAATTTTCTTTCGTAACTCTTAAAATAAATGCCCTACTAACGGACGGCATTTTTCTTTCGCACTTTGTCGCTAAAACCGTATATGAAAAATTTAACTTACGGAATTTAAAATCAAATAACCTTAATTATATGTTCGTTATTTTAAATGTGAAAGTGGTGTTAACCGTGCTGAGGTGAAATTTATTCATTTAGATTAAATTATGTCATTTACAACACCCATAGGTTCAGGCTTGGTTATAACATTGAATTCTTGGTGTGCATCTTTAAAAATAATACATTTGTTACCAATTCATTGCACCTTGAAGAAAGGAGTCAAAATAAAAATCTTCACTGAGAATTTGTTTTGAGTAGTAAACATTAAAAAGTACTAAAATGCAAATTTGTAGAATGCAGAAGTGAAAAATAAAATTTCTGAATTCCAAGTCTTGTCAGTGTCACCTTGGTCAAAATACATGCTCGAAGGAGAAGCGGGACCCAATTGGAAGCAATTTTGGTCAACCCCGATTCCATTAACGACGTTTAATCATATTATAGGGTATATACATCTAATATGTCTATATTGTTGCACAAAATCTTACCGTGGGTGTACGGTGTAAACAGTCCAACACGCAGGATAATGGAGAATGAAGGTTTATTTACAAATATGCAGGAAAACACGTAGCACAGGTACAGGAAACAATAGTCCTTGCACAGATTACCAATGTAAATAGACAACAATTCACAGGTAATGACAGTTCAGCACTTTGATATCTAACAACACAAACAGTCAACAAATAACTAGTAACGACAATAACAGCTCAGCTCACCAGCTGATTAGCTCACACAGCGGATAGAACTCAGAAGACGTTCACGCTTCAAAGCGAAGTAACCAGTCGATCAAAAGACACTACCGTGATCCAAACGCGGTCTTATATACTCTCCCCGATAGGCCGTGACGTCACATAGAATTTTCAGGAAAAACCTAGATCTCGGCCCCTAATAGAAATATCGAGAAAAGGGTTGCATTTTCGGGAATCATCTATTTGTCGCCAAGGTCGCCAAATTTCTTGCCAAGTCGCCAAAATGGTCGCCAAGGTTATGCGTGCCATAAGAGTCGCTGAGGTCACTCCATGCTTCACCTTGTAAAACTCTCTTCCCAACCATAAGACTTGCATTGCTGGGAAGCGACTTTCCATGACTGTAACAATATTATGAGGTCTTAATAACATAGATTTATCTATTTAAATGAGGAGTCTGAGAATTTTTTTGAGTATTACCCAAAGATCGATTTGAAACAAAAAATCGAATAGTCTCTAGATTTAAAAAAAAGTACCACTTCAGTTTACATTTTAAATTTATTTACTAAATTATTTAAAATAATTTAGTAAATTATATTAAAACAATTTGTAAATAACTGACTGTTTGTTAATATGATGGAATAATTGATTTCCATATTGTGAGCAACCGTACATAATTTTAAATATCGTGAAATCTTAGATGAAAGGCTGGCCATCAAAACCATCGAATTGAAATAGATATCTTTATAAATTATCTATATATTGCTTCAAATCAATAAATACTCCCGAATCGGTCAATTTTGACCTTCGGTCACAAAATAAAATTGTTCTTTCCGAATAGACTGCACTCTTTCGCGGGCCCCTTAAAAGCGGGGCCCAAATGGGAGCAATTGGTCCAATCGGCTAAAAGCCGGCCCTGCGTTTTGTTACGATCGCCACCGAATGTGATCAAATATTAGAAATTCCATTATGTTATTTTCTCGTCAAAGGGACTTGTAAACAACGCATTTGCCTAAAATTTAGTGAATTTTGGAAATATTCTTCCACTCGCCAAACGCATGAGGAATTATATGCTCAATGATAATAATAACCTATTAATTACTAACAAATAATTAATAATCCAGGATCCTTTCTCTTCATATTTATTTAGAGTTAATTTAGCTAGCAGGTCTGATTATATTTAAGGTGGTTTCTATGTTATTCCGACCATTATGCTTGCTTTTACTCCGAAATTTCGTTTTCCTGTTACGGTTTGTATCCTAATAGTTTTTCATGGATTGAAAATATAAATTAAATGTAAAAGAACTTTGTTTTTAAGGAGTTACAAATCCACTTTTGAGTAAGGAATAATGTAATGATATTAGTAAAAATTCGAAGCGCTAAAAATCATGACCATTTTAAGAAATTCATTATCTGAGGAGATTTTGGGAACCTATATTTTACTCTCTATTCAATGGAATTGTTAGATTATTTGGATGCAGAGTAATTATTGATAGATTTGTACAGATATCTAGTAAACTCAAAAGTTTGCTGACTTGCCCTTAATGAAGTGGATCACATGCACTTTTACATGTAAATCACTTCTGTACTTTTCAGTTGTTAATCTTTGACAATAAGAAATATTTTTTTAAAAAAAATTAAATTTGGTAAATAATTTTTACTTTATTTTCAGTTTGGTTAAAAAAATTCTCAAAATTACAATATAGTTCCAAAATTACAGTATTCTAAACAACCACCAAAATTATTTAAAATTTAATCATAAAACTCTATTTATATTTGGTATTTCTTACTTATATATAATACATGTATACTGTAATTATTAATAAATATAATAGATTTTTTGGCTAGGAAGAGATTATATTAAATTATTATTATAATTAAATTTTATTATTTAATATTATTATTAAATAATAATATAATAATTAATTTATTATA
Source organism: Araneus ventricosus (assembly GCA_013235015.1). Taxonomy (NCBI): domain Eukaryota; kingdom Metazoa; phylum Arthropoda; class Arachnida; order Araneae; family Araneidae; genus Araneus; species Araneus ventricosus. Next base: position 13,299 of record BGPR01000289.1, read on the forward strand.
TTATTATTAATTTCATTTATTGTATTTGTAAGACATAAAATTAAAAAAATAATATAAAATGGCATTGTAGATGACCCTATTGACTCATGGCAACCCAGTCCGCCACTGATGTTAGTATTCTTTTGGAGGAGATTGCAATCTTGATCCAAGTAATTCTGAGTGGGTTTTTCTTCTTTGGTAAATTTAAGTCTCTCACTAGATCATTCTGCTGGAGTAATTAGATGTGGTTTTTCATTTATGTCATTTCTCTCGGATGAAGAAAATGAAGTTTCCACTTCATTAATTTCCATTTCCACTGCTGCATCGTCATATGCCATCTGTTCAATTCATCATCACATTCATCTTCACATACATAAAGTTAATTGCAGTAAGTTCTGTTTCTACTCTCTTGTTATATGTTCTATTGCTTTAATAAGTAAAAAAAATGTATATGTGGGTCAAGCGCATGTAAAAAAAATGTAATATATTTATAACTGCTATACACCTAGATAGCAATTTTAGTTTGCAGCAAAGTTGCAAGCTTGCAACAAATTTGACATGACAAGAGTGCAAGCTTGAAACAAGTTTGCAGCACGTTAACGTCAGCTTCGAAGTCACCACGCGTCAAATTTGCCACGTCAAACTCATTGCAAACTATAGCAGAAACAGAGTATGAACACAGCCTCGGATTGGAACTCGCGACCTACCGCTTCCTAACCTGATGCTCTAACCATTCGGCCAGCTAAACTCTGAGAGGAGAAGATAGATTTCGCTAATACGTCGTTCGATTCGATTCGTATACGATTTATTTTAAACTGTTTTCTTATGAACTCTTTTCATTAATTTTTTAAATTTTGAGTTGAAAATACGATTTGAAATCAAAGAGAGGGCGATTTTCGCTAATAACTACGTTTTGCTAGTAGAATAAATTATGAAATTAGAGTTCAAAAGTAATTACTTTAAAATGGGACAAAATGTATAAGTTATTATTTTTCAACAAACATTGACTGTTTTTTAGGTTTAATTTTATTTATAAACGTTAAAATTTCAACATTAAGAAAAAGGCGATAAAGTTTTCTTTAAAGTGCGAGTTCTAGTAAAGAGATGGAAAATGTTTCAATTTTTTTTTATAAAAAAGTTAGTTTTTTCACAAATTATCATTGATTTATTGAATTAATAAAAAGAAGGACGGTCTAGGAGATGCTATTAAAAATCGGATGTTTTTTAAAACAGAGAAAGACCTTTCTCTGTTTTAGTGTCTCTTTGTGCTATCATCTTTGCAGCAAACTTGTTTTGCAATCGTGCTGTGAACTTGCCATGACAAATTCACAGCAAACTTGCATTGCAAGGAGGGGTGGCGCTAGTTGTCTATTTTCGCCGTGGCAATCTTGTTTTGCAAGCGAGGGTGGCGATTCTGCCTGGTTAATTTGCAGCAGTTTCGCTACAACATCGACGCGTCAAATTTGCCATGACAAGATAATATCAAGTAAATATCACATTTGCTGCAAATGTACGTGCTATCTGGGCGATAGCCTATAAAACCAAAATTTATAACTGAAATTCCTTAAAATTGGAGGGTGATAGAAAGTTTTTACAAAGATATTCTTTTTGAGTGCCCTGAAATCTGTAGGAAACACCCAATGTATATTGACGAACAGAAAATTCGTTAAGATTTGTTTTTCAGTGTAATTAATTAACTCATAATATAGTTCTGAAAATATTATATTGGCATCGAAACTACACAAGTATACGAAATTTCAAACGTCCAGCACAGAGCGTTAAGTTGCAAATATTTCACCTCTGAAAGCTGATTTACATTTAATATATTCAAATTTTTATAAATTTAAGTGGTGTAGTATTTCAATAAGTCAATTAATATACGATATTTAGATGATACGAATATTATCGACTGACAAAGAGAACCAAGAAAATAATGTGAAAAAAGGGAAAGTCAGAATAAATCAATAAGTTATTAATATTAATACAAACATTTTACTAAAGCAACGATTTTATTCAATTACTTCCACTCATCAAAACGGTATGTAAATATAACTAAACTAATCTTCCTCTCATACAAATGTAAATACTTATGGGCCATTCTCACGAAAAAGGTATCAATAGCTAAAAAAAATTATTTTACAAAAGTATGTAAAAAATCTTTAAAATTGCATCTCCATTTAAGCTTAATAAATACTCTTATATTAGTGGTCAAGTTTTCTATTTTATTTTTAAATTTTTTACCTGTTCATGGAGGAGACATGATAGTCAATGTGACTTTTACATTTTAAAAGAAAGCAAAATTGACTAATTATTAGGCAGAGTTGGTACAGATTTATTTTTTATAAATAAACAGTAAAATTAGCTATTAAAAACCAGTGCAAGAGAACTCACATTTTTAAATAAATGTCACTTTTTAAATAATGGCACTCATTGTGCATTAGTTAATTAAAATGTACAGACAATTTCAAATAAATGAAAGTCCATATTTTACAGGAAAGTAATCATTTATTTACTAGATGAAGAAATATCAGATATTTATTTATTAATAAATTATTTAGTACGTCTCAAACTACTCTTTCTACTCTCGTCTCTTCTGAATTTGAGCATCTGATTGCTTTGGCTTTTTATTTTTTTATGTTCCCATTTTTTTTAAAAATAAAGTTAGCTATAAAAATGTTTGTTATACATTATTGTAGCTTTAATATTCTATATGAGTTGTTTACTTTAATAAGAACAGAGTTTTTGTGTTAATCATTTTTAAAAAATACAAAAGAAAAATCATAAAATTTCATTAAAAAATATCTACTAAAGAAAATTTTACTTGATATTTACTTTGATTTATCAAACTGTATCATGATTTTTGAGATTTTGTCTCTTTCATGGTCAAAGTCATCCCCTCCTTGAACATGCCGAGTCCACGGAGGAGACAAAAACTAAGTTTTAAATTTTTAAGTGCTTTGACTTTTGGGTTGCTAAAGTGGCGCATTTATTTTTATTAAATGTGATACTAAGCCCATTTGAAGTTTGTATTATAATTATAAATTAGCTTTATCTTAACTTATTTATGAAGACCACGGAGTAGACACTGAGAACTTTTTCAAACTCTAAATGGTACTAATAAATTGGGAAATATTCAATAAATTCACAATAGAACGAAAAGTTACCCTTAAGTAACAAAATGGCTGCCTTTCTTCCAAACTCTTTCATGATAATTTGACATATACTGCCAAATATATTATTTTGTAAAGTTATTTTTTGTGTCCCCGGAGGGAGACTTATTTGAGTAGGGACAAAGTGTAAAAATTAATTCCTAAATAAAAATAATTTTAAAAAAGTGTTAGGATAGACCTTAACTAGAGACTACGGGTTAATACTAAAAAAAAAGCATTTAAAAAAATTGTTTGAGTTTCAGTAAATTATTTTAAATTTCAGGTGTAAGGACGTCCACGTAGGAGACTTTTGTCTCATATTCATTGAAAAATGAGAGTTAAATAATAAAATTATTTTAGTAGAAACTCATTTAATAGCTTACTTAAAACTTAAATATACATATGAATAAAAAAAAAAAAATGGAAAATTTGTTACACTTTCTAATATTTATCACCGCAGGACTGTAAAAGAGAAATAATTTGCTTAAAATTCTAGTTAATCATTTTATTTTGGCAGTCAGTTAATGATTCCTGTCATTTTATTTTCTGTCATTATATCTTGAAATTTTGGTAATTTGTATTCCTTATAGAGTGCAAGACAGGAAAAATTCTCATTTTAATATATAAAAGGTTTTTAAAAAACGTGGCCAAAATGAAAGTGCAATTCAGGCATATGATAAGAATCCAAAATCACTTAGGAATATAGGTTCGCAAATGTTATCCGGAGACAGTTGGCGGCATTAAAATAATACTTATTAAAGGACGAAGAAGAATCCTTCTAAAATATTTTATTTAGGAACAATGCTAATACAATATATTCTGAAAGTTTTTGCCAGGCACAATGATATGCGTCTTAGATTGACGCTGCATGGAATGCCGCACCTTCTGAAAAATACCAGAAGTATTTCGGAAACATCCTGCTGACGAATCCTTTTAAAAACCTCATAAGAAAAAGTCTATGGGGAACAAATCTGGTGATTGCGGTACCTATGCGATTAACCCACCATGACCAATCCAGCCCTCAGGGAAAGTGACCTGCAGATGTGTTCAAACTTGTCTGCTGAAATGAGCAACAACTCCGCCGTGCTGAAACCGTATACGGCGACAAGACACAGGAATAACATTCAGCATTTCTGGCAGAGATTGCTTTAGGGGAGAGAGGTAAATCCGGGTACCTTATTCTGGCGCTATTAGTTCTCCTTTCTAGTGGACAGATTCTGAATTAAACACCACAAGTCAAGGAGAAAGAATGCCCATTGTGGCCGTATTGTTGCTGTTTTTTTGTTTGTTTTATGACGTCAACTCTCTAATGTTCGTTTGTTTTTAAACTACCCTTACTGAATAATTATTACAGTTACAAAACTATATTTAGTCCAGCTTATTATATGTTTAGTAAGGATTTATACTCTATAAAACAATCAGGATTTAGTCCAATAATTGGGTCGTTCTATTTCGTTTTTATAACCTCTGCACTAGGGGTAAAACCGAGTATTCCAAGTGGCGCAAGACCGGGCCAGACAGTATTGATAATTCTTTCGCCGAAGACGATAAAAACACATAAGACGTTGATTGTCTATGTTTTAATGATGCATTTTCTAATTTAAATAAATGCAAAGGGTGGATCCAATGTAGAAACTGCCTTAGCTGGGTCCACGAAAGCTGCAGTGGCGCGGAGGAAGAAGACAACTACTTTACATGTGAATTTTGTAACTAATATTCTTAAATTGTCATATAAAATAAAAATGTCTGCCACTTTTCTACTGAAAATCTAGTTTTCCTAATTTCCAATAAAGTTAAACATGTGTACCCGGTTTTACCCCACTAGTGTGGTAAATATCTTCGAATAGTGATCGTCGAACTGTAATTTAAATTGTGTGCTTAATTTATAAGGATGCATGAGTATTTAGCATATTCAACATTTATACAATTCAATAAAACTACTCGAAGATTCAAGTTTATAAAACATCAATTTTCGGAAAATACCTCATCGTTTAGCTTCTTTTAGAGAGCAACTGAAATGCCTCTCGCTACAATGCATATTAGGGTTGTCCTTAAAAATCAACTTTTCAAATTTTTATGGGATACCCTTCCATTTTGTTTTATGACCTAAAATAAGACTTCCATAAAACTTTCAGTTTTTAAAAATGTGTTTTAAGGGTCGCTACCAAGCTTTAAAGTTTTGAAAACTCACGAAATTTTCCAAAAGTTGAATAAACTGGTGAACACATAAATAATAATCAATAACAACTGCTTAGAGTAAGAGAGCACATTCCCCATTGTTCTCATCTACACTGCAAGTTCAACTCACAAACAGCTTTCATATTGAGACAGAAGTGTTTCATGACCAGATGTGCCTGCGCACGTCACAGTCACACTCCCAGCCTAAGCCTGACTTAAGCAGTTTAGTTTGTAGTCAGCTACTGTACTGAGTGTAGTATACTTGTCTGCGTGTTTTTTAGCCACTCTTGACTGTTAGATTATTGTAGATCTAATCAAAATTTATTTAAATATCATTATAGTGAAATAGTTTAAAATAGTAATATCAAAGTGACACTAATATTTTAGTTTACAATATCTACATTAATGGCATCAAGTAGCAAACCGCACATTTTAACAAGGAAATTAAAAGATATTTAGTTTGTTGGTCAAATGTCTATGTCATTGTGTCCAACAAAGTTACCATCTAAGAGAGAAATACTCAGCATTTTTTCCTGGGGAATTATTGATAAAATAAAATGTTTGAGTTTTGATAAAACTTCAGTAAACATAGGATGACGAGGAGGAACATATTTCCTTATTCAGCATAAGATGAACAAAGAAATACTGTAGATGGGTTGTCATTATTATGTCCACGAAATCATGCTTGAGGCAGTTGTTGTTAAATCAATTGGGGTTTCAACAGGGCATGACATATTGATGTTCAAACGATTTAAAAATTCCTGGTACAATAACGTTACTACAGTAATCACAGTAATGTCCAAACTGCCATATCTGATGTTTCAATTCGTGAAAAAGTAATCAACAGTGCATCAGATATCATTGGATTTGCTAAAAAAGAACATGAGAAATTCTAGCCTTGAGACGACTACATAAAACGTTTAGAGCTCACCATCATATTTCTTAGAGGATTTCCAAAAGAGGAATACGCTTTAAAGCTACAGGGGGTTACATTGTGCTCGATGGATGGGAAAAGCAAATTACTCTCGCAAAATATATTTATTCAGTCATCAATTGAATCTATTCAAAGAAGAAGCAGATGGAATTAGCAGTATTTGCTCGTTTCTTGTGAAATGTTACATGGACAGCTGGTTTCAATCATAATCTGCTTTTTTTGCCGACAAAAATGATTTGCAGTTCTTAAAAAGCCTAGAAGGGTGTGAAGGTATCAATTATGAAATTTCAAAGTGTACGATGAACAAGTTTCTTAGACATATGAGCTACCTGTCAGAACTAAGTTTCTCTAAAAACGAAAAGGAAAATGGTAAATGCTTTCAAAACGGAAGAAAATTATGAACCCTTGAACGATCCTGAGTAGATCTAGATGTAGCCCTTAAAAAGGGTCAGCATGATTTTATATCAACTAACACAATGGGGTTTTTCAAAATCTTGAATGTGCCATTAGGATTTCTGCAAAAAGATGTGACAGAATGGAAAGAAGACGAACTCTACAAGAAAAGTAAAGCAATAGTTGGTTCATTAAGAGTTGTAAATAATGTAGTAGAGCTTTGGAGTGGTACTGATGGAATAGTACAACAAACTTCATACAATGGACGAAGATCAAAAGCAGTACTTGTTGCTGATTATAAAGCAATTTAAAAGCAAATATCCGGGAGTAATTTTTCTTTGTAATTCTGTAAACTGAAATCCCCTTTTTAACTCCATATTCTTGTTTAATGTGTAAGAAATCGTAAATCTTTTAGATTGCATGAAATATTTAATAAATAAAGTTAGTTTAACTGAAGTTAGTTCAATTCTAATTTTTTCTGAAATTCAGAAACTTTCAGGCGTGGTAGCGACCCCAAAACTTGACTTAAAAATCTGAAAAAATTACAGTAATTCTTTTTTATATAGTAAATCAAAAAGATGGAGTGTCCCATTGAAAATTCACAAAAAATTTTTTACCCTCATATAAGGACCACCCTAATGCATATATCTTTCTATATTTTAAGGTATTCAACTGGAATTTTTATATAAGCTGCTCTATATATCTCTCTTTAACGTTTCGAAAAAAAAATTGTGCCATGTTTCGCACATTCGCAGTTAAAAATTATTTGCTACAAATACTCATATTTCCTTGAATATACAAAGTATTTACTCCAAATTTTAATATAAAGCTTTTCTGGCATATTCCCATATATTCTATAGGTTTCGTATGCATTATATAGGTTTTTGGTTGAAAATTCTGTATATTTTGAGCAAAAAAAAAAAAAAAATGTTTTAAAGAAATCTTTGTATCTTCCCGAATATATGTACTATTTTTACAAAATGCATGTATGTATTGCTCACAGCACATAAAACCATTGATGAAAGTTTTTCATCAATGGTTCATCATCGTTATCAGCTTTCTGTGAAATGGGGTGAACTAAAATCCTTTTCTTCTTCAACAATTTCTGGTTGGTCCCCTAAATGCCCTTGTGACCGAATCTCCACAGTAAAATGTGACTTTCCACGACTTTATGTTACACGATTCGCCACAAATGATTTCAAACCATTGTATCTACTATATTAACTCCAAATTTTTTGCATTTTACGAATGTTGCTTAACGTTTGCACAACAGTGTAAAATTCTTGTAATTGAAGTATATTTTATAATCGAAGAATATTAAGAAATATAAGTTGTGGATTATTTATCATTAATTTATATGGATTTCATTTTGAACTAATATGGTACACTTATCATTTGTTGAACTTTATTTACTATGGGTGAAACATATTCAAGTTCTATGAATTTAAGATTATCACTAGGGTATTCACGATTACTGGCTATTATAAAAATTTAGAGGAAGCATTTTCCCATGAAAAAAAGTTTTAAAATAAGGAATGTTTCTTAATTCCCTTCTAATTAAAATATTCCTTTCACTTTTTAAAATGAACTAATCAACATTTCCTTTTTTCATGTAACAAAGTAAACACTAATAACTCATTCATGGTATTAATGAAATGAAATTCAGAATCTCTAAGCCCTTTTTAAAACTAAAGCCGTTGAATTAATATGGAAAACTAGATAAAAATTGGGAGTGTGAATTTTTTGTTTTAACACCCTAAAGTTAAAAAAAAATATTTTTAGTGCATATTTATCCTGCTATAGTCGGTGACAATTTAAGTTCACGATATATAGAAAGCTGCTAGTGACCAAATCACAAGAAAATAACACTATGTGTTTCTATGCCTCTCAGGTGCACAGAAAGAGGTCCAGGAAATTAAACAACTTGCATTTTACATGTAGCTTCTATATATATATAATTTTGATAACTGATATTTAAAACTAAATTATGTTGAAATTTATCAGTTTTAAATTTTTTTTTGTTAGGACTGATAGATTATCTTGGCGTTGACACATCTCAAAGCTTTTGCAACATTATCAACTTCAGTTGTCACTGACTATACAACTGAATCTCAGTGCATTTTTTAGGCTATACCTTGTTTTTTTAATTAATTTCACAATTTAATAAATTTTAATTAATTTCACATTTAAAAATCTGGCTTCTTATACTTCATGCTTATATTGGAAATTTAATATTCATTTTATTAGACAAATGAGGAGTTTTATCCTTCTGGGTACTTAAAATAGTTAATGTTACCTTAATAAAAATAAATAGTATAGTGAAATCAAGGATTTTCAGAACTTTCTGTGAGGGTATGACACAGATTCAAAAGGATTACAAAAGAAGTATTTGATTATCAATTAAGTCAATGCACAATCACTGAGCCTTATATATGCACCATACTTTCTCATTTAAATTATTATAATTCGCAGTTTGGATGTTTTCTGTTACTTAAAAAAGTCAACAATTTTAGTGAATTGAAATTCAGATTCAGTCCTTAGTGCAACAGATTATTACATCCCTTGAGTGAGTTCATTTTATTTCTATGAAAATGCGCATAATGGAGTTTTTCTCATATGGTATTGTTTCCTTCAAGTTCAAATATGCTAAAGAAGAGAAAGTTTGTAGATTGCAAAAAGTAAATACCTGAACCAAAATTGATGGAATAAGATAGTTAAAAATCAATATCATAAAAGTGTTTGCTGGAATTTTTCATATATTAACTCTCCCATAGTCGTAATATCTAATAGATATGCATACAATCTGCATCTATTAGCTGTTTTTTATTCATTATAAAATTTGAATATTTCTTACAGAATATCAATTTACATTTTCATTAGGTCTAATTTTTATAGTTATACAGGAAAAATCATCGAAACCACATGAACATATCATGGAATAGCTTTTATATTCATGAGACACATTGCAACCATTTAAGGATGAAAAAGATTCCGGCTAATGGAGGGTTAAACAAAACACCATAACTGCAGATCTTAGTAATAAAGGGAATATACTTTCAAATACATTATATTTTATTTAAAACAGTATTAAACAATATTTCAAAAGTAGTGTGATATTGCGACATATGAGACATTTTAGTCAATTCTAGTAGGGGATCCATGGACAGAAGCAATAACTACATACTCCTGAACACCATCGTCATCGTCGGAACTTTCAGTCTGGTATGGTTTTGCTTGAAATTCCTCGGTTTTTACAACATTTTTAACGGATTCCGCTATGGATTTCACTGATGACTCAGAATCATAACTTGATTCATCTGCAACAAAAAGTTTAAAATGTTGTAACAATGAGATTAAATTAGGTAAATGGACAAGAATGGTTTAATTTTATGTTTAAGTTATATATTACTAAATTAAATCAAATTAAAAAAAATTTGCATTAAGAAAGACACATAATGCCAGGACTGCCAAGGGGGCATAAGGTCCCCCCACTGACATGCACCCCGGAAAATAATGACTGTAGAGAATAATCAGCTGATAGAGGTATTTCTTCTAGTTGCCTGGAAACATCAGGCATTGTTACGAAAATCTGACTTCTAGCCACCTGCTGTAATTGCAATTAATATATTGAGAATGTGTTTTATATTCAGAGAAAATAAATGTAAAAACACAGTTCAACTCATGCCGGATCCCATTTGTCATGGATAAAAATAAAATACTCTTGAAAATATATTTTTTTTCTTATCCCTGTCCGGCGGTCCTCCCTGGGTACGGGCCCCGGGGATTTTGTCCCTCCTTCCCCTCGACGGGCCTGCATAATTCCAATCTAAATAAAAAAGACCTATAATTAGGGATAATAATAGTTCGTATAACTTTAAAGGTATGAAAACTGTTTTCTAAATACTATATCTTAAAACATTTATTATATGATCTTGAAATTCTTTTTATGTGAAAATCTAACAAATTCGTCTTCCTCGGTTTCATAAACTTGCTATATACCATTACGGTTTAATAATAAATAAAGAATTTGAATGTTACTATTATGACAGAACTAGCTGATCCCGCGCAGAGCATCTGCGCACCGTTATCCGCACATCATGCATTTTCTGTCAAATTGGCGCATTCTGTCTCCGTAGTTGATCAGAGAGGTTACGGTTCATTGGGGAAATGCATCTTTTTACCCATTAATACGTCATTTCTCCATGCCTACTAACCGATTTTGAACTCAGATTTGAACTACTCTGTGTTGCAGGGAAAAACAACACAAATCATCTTTTTAACATGAATTAAGATTCTGCGGAAAGACAATACTTTTTCACAACTAAATTATTGTTATAGGATTTTATTAACAAATGCTTTTCATCCTTAATTGCATAAGGTAATCGAATTCTCAATAAAGAAGGTGTAAAATGCTACAAAATAAATTTTTGAAACAATTGCAAGGGGTGTTGCAGCTTTAGTGGACGAGCCGCAACTGCGTATATCAAAAACTTATAAACTTTTGGAAACCTCCAGTCAACAAAAAATTTAAAAAATATTTTTTGAGCCCAACAGAAAATGAATTAGAAGTACTGAGAGCAACCCTGTAGAAGCAATTTTGGGGAGAGACGTTCTGAGAAAATAAGTTCAGAGTAAGAATATGATTTGAACAGGAGATATTTTCGCAAAAAAAGACTAATTTTTTTCTATTAATGCTTTCGTCACTGAATACTTCAATGAAAATGGATGGCTGCATTACATTAAAAGAAATCAAGTTGTTTTACTCAAGAGACAAAACTAGTATTAATCCTGATTAAATCAATACATTTAAAAAATAAATTATCAAGTATTTTGAAGGAATGTTAACCGTGAGATAATTGTAAAGCATGATTTTTAATAGCATTCAGCATGAATGGAACAAACAATTAAGTCTCTTATCTAATAAATTTTAAAAACTATGTCTCAGAAGTATCAAAAGTTTTCTGTCATTGCATGATTCTCATACAGAGGCCTGAATGATATTTGAAGTTTTTACAAAGTAATTATAAAAAAAGGGTAAAAGAAGTATTAAAAAGGAAGATTTACTGATTATCACAGATGGGTAAACCTCTCACTGTGAAGTATCCAAAGTGACAGTAATCTTTTAAAAGTTTTTTCATCTCTAAATATCACTACTGAATTGCAACTATGGAACCAGAAAATGGTCTGATGTTTCAAGCCCCATCACAATTACTATGATTAAGTGATTCTGAAATTATAATCCCCCCTCAAAAAATGGCAATAAAGAAATAACAAATAACAGTACTGTTTTTATGGAATAATATGACTTCTTTTACCCTTTCCAGCCACCTTTACCTTTTCACCAGAGTAATCTGATTTTAATAATCAACATATATCATCACTTACACTTACATGTTCCTAGATGGCAACACGATCTGGACGCAAATGAATAAATAATTTTAATTAATCTGGATGAAATGAATATTTTTAAACATGAAGCATTTCTAAACCGTTTTTTATTCAATATTTATTTTTTTCACTAATGAACAATAATTTAGGCTGGATAGGGTTAATAGAAGCCTCTGCTGTCTTAGATTTCACAGGTATGGTTTTTAGACAAGGAAAGATCATTTGTTCAGTTAAACAGTGGGCCACAATGAAGAGTTTTTTTAAAGACTATTGGAAGGGAGGAAAATGGACCTTTGGTAAAAGAATTATTTAAAATAAGGTGCAGAAAATAAAAGAATGGTTTTATGTACATCAGAGATACTAGTTATCTGTAGAGTCAAGACATGTGCAAAAAATAAACTGCATTCCTTTATTAATATTTTCATTAACTCGGATAAAACAAACTATGTGCATTAAACACTAATTCCCTTACTGCCCCAAACAATTTGACTCAGTGTCTGATGATATCAGCCATTCAAATGTATATGTACATTGACACAATTTAACTTACCATCGAGATTTTCTTCAACAGATACATTTTTATCTTCAAGTTCATTTGTATCTTCTGTTGCATCATTGTCAAGAATTACATCTTGATTATCATGAACAATATCTGGAGTCTCTTCTATTTCTTCACTCGCGCTATGGATTATTTCAGAAGCAACTGAGCTTGCAACATCATCCTCTGTATGATTCTAAAAAGAACTACTTAAAGTTAGAATATTTGCAAAAAATGTTCGATTAAATTACTTCAGAACAGTGGCTTCTGAAATTTTTCATTTATGTTACAAACTAAATTATGTGGTCAGCACTGTCAAAGGTAAACTTACTGCAGAACGTTCATTTCCTTGAACTTTCAATAAAGTTATAAACAAAAAATGAAGGAATTTTAATTAGATAAAATCTCATTTAGTTTATAGAGAATCCTCCCAAAAGTAATGTTCTAAAACATAAATAAGGGGGTGGACTGGAACGTCCAATAACAACTTAACTTAATAATTGCTTATGCCTCGAATTTCGAAATTTATTTTTATATTTATGTTAGCATTGGAAATTGTATCGATTTCTAAGAGAAAACATATAACCTGCTCTGGGTACACAGACTAAAATTGTGAAAGTTGGAAGCCAAATCAAATTGTTAAATATTTACGAAAAAAAAGACATTAAAAATGGAACGAATGAAATCGTATTGCGAAACAAAATACAAGATTAAATATCTTACAATATAAATATATACTATAATGAACCAAATTGCAAGAAAAACATGCAATTAACACAGATCATTGATCAGTCAGAGATGGTTATGTGAATTGAACAAAATCTATAGAGGAAATTCTTTTAAACAGAAAAGTAAGAAAAGTTCTGAATAACTGCCATGTTTCCATATACTAAGGTAAAGTCTTTTTTCGTGTCAACATGATACAAAATCGCACTTTTCTTGTTTGTTTAGTTAAAGTAAATCTCCTGATAACATAGTTGCTAAGTTAAACTTATTTAATTTTAAATTTATACTAAAAGCACAGTTAAAGTTGAAAAAGTTAATTTTCTAACTGTTTCCCGCTGATCGAAAAATATATGCTCTTTAAAAGACACAATGATGTAGGCGCAAAATAAGCAGTGTCGTAACACTCTAACCTGGGTGACAAAATTCGCACATTTTTAAAGAAGTTTATACAATAGATTTCTTGCTTATTTCTCGTAGAAAAAAGCAGTGCCGAAACAGACTTCGGTGCGTTCCGGATCCACTACAGCCCAGAAAATACACCAAAAATCCAAACTTTTTTTAGAGAGGAAAAACAAAACAAAAAAAACCTCCTCTAATTTAGACTTGTTTCATTTCCGTGTTTTTAGAAAATTGTTCATTCTCATTGCATTTCTGTTTCACTATTTTATTCATAATAGGACTTCATTAACCACTGGGACACGACTCTTATTGGGGTTACTTATACTGGTAGAGAAAACCTAAGGACGGATGCTTTGGTAAACGATGTCACCATCAAAATCGAACTCAGTAGCTTGTGGGAATTTGCATTAAGTCACGGTACAGTGTGGATATAGGATGGGCTTTGAATAGGATAGGAGACTTTGAATTATCTCATGTGTGGATCACGTGACAGAGTAGAAAGGGATTCTAGGCCTTCATCACGTGCAGCCACTGAGTGTTGGAAGTGGCATGTGAAAAGGTCAAAAGGAAGTTAGGCTTTGAAAAGTTAAGTTATGCCACACAGACATTATTTAGATGACTTTACACCTGGACGGATTATCGGAAAGCAGGAGAATGGATAACAAGAAACAGATTTTGCCAGGATATTCGTCATTGGTACATGTTTTCAAGCTATGAATAGAGTTTCATAAGCGTGGACAGTGTATCAGGCGCAAGCTAAAAGGTCAACCTCACAGTACGACGGCACAAGACAATCGGTACGTGTCAGAAACGTAACGTCGTTCTAACAGAAAAAAAAAGAAGATCAGGCGCAGCACAGCTGGCCAAATGGCAGGTCAACTCTATATAGCAACAGGGACTCAGATATCCTGGAAAACTGTAGCAAGGCGTTTGAACAAACAGAACAATAAGCCCGTAGACCATACTGTGTATGCTCCACTTACCAGAGTTCTCCGGGGCGTCCGTTTGCGATGGTCTCATCTGCATCGCCAGTGGACCGAGGACGACTGGGCCAATTCCTCTTCACAGATGAGAGTCGGATCAGATTTTCTTCTGGTAGCAGAAGACAAACGATGTGGCATGAAGTTGGCAGTGGTTATGTCCCAGAAAATATGCAGGAAAGGGGTCGATATGGTACTTGTAGTATCATGGTCAATGATCGCATGCCACGACATGAGCTTGAAACAGGAACTATAACTTCTGCATGGTACATTACCAGTGTTCCGCTGCCTCATGTTTGCCTTTTCCAGGCTGCTGCTACAGATAACTTTTTGTTCATAGAGGATAACATGCCAACGCTGTTCAGTATTGTCTGGACAGTGAAATTCATCGTATTATGTCACCTAGAAAATATACGGGATGTTTTGAGGCAATGAATTGTTGCTCGCCCATATCCTCCAACAAACAAGTTTGAAGCTTGCCCCAGCCCCCTTGGGTGAAAGAGAAGTAGGAAAATTGACCTCTAAAAATCTTTGACCACGTCCTTCAATGCATGCTATGTATGGAAAGTTGTATTGCGTTGTGAACATGAACCCTTAGTGATGTCTTACTGGAGTACGTGTTGTGAGTAATCTGCATTCCTTGTGTTATGTTTCTGGGCTATATATATATATACTGAAGAGCCAGAAAAACTGGTACAGGCGTGCGTTTGCAAATAACGGGGGGTATGCAACCAATCATCGTAACCGATGCCGTCGGTAACGCCTATATAAGACAACAGATGTCTGACAAATGTATTAGATCGATTCCTTCTGCTGCAATGGCAGATTATCAAGATTTAAGTGACTTTGAACGTGGCGTTATAATCGGCGCACGAGCGATGGGACATAGAATCTCCGATGTAGCGATAAAGTTTGGATTTTCGCGTACAATCATTTCACAAGTGTACCGTGAATATCGGATATCCGGTAAAACATCAAATTTCCGCCATCGGTGCGGTCGGAAAAAGACCTTGAAAGAACTGGACCATTGACGTCAGACGCGAATACTTAAACGAGATAGACGTGCAATACTTCCTCAAATTGCCACGGATTTCAATGATGGGGCATCTACAAGTGTCAGAGAGCGAACTGTTCAACGGACCGTCATTAATATGGGCTCTCAGAGCCGAAGGCCCACTCGTGTACCGTTGTTGACTGCACGGTACAATGCTTTACGCCTCTCCTGAGCCCGACAACACTACCATTGGACTGCTGATGATTGGAAACACGTTGCCTGGTCTGACGAGTCTCGTTTCCAATTGTATCGGACGGATGCACGTGTACGAGTATGGGGACGACATCATTAATCCATAAACCCTGTTTGTCAACAGGGGACTGTTCAATCTGGTGGAGCTTCTGTGATGGTATGGGGCGTGTGCAGTTGGCGTGATATGGGACCCCTGATATGTCTAGAGACGACTCTGACAGGTGACAGGTACTTAAGCATCCTGCCCGATCACCTACACTCATTCAAGTCCATTGTGCATTCCGACGGACTGGGACAATTCCAGCAGGACAATGCGACACCCCACGCATCTAGAGTTGCTACCAAGTGGCTCCAGGAACACTCTTCTGACTTTAGACACTTCCATTGGCCACCTAAATCCCCAGAGATGAACATTATTGAAGATATCCGGGATGCCTTGTTACATGCTGTTGAGAATAGATCTCCGCCACCTTGCATTCCTATGGATTTGTGGACTGTCCTAAAGGATGAATGGTGTGAATTGCCTCCAAGATACCTTCAGACATTAGTCGAGTCCATGCCACATCGTGTTTCGGCACTTCTGTGCGTGCGTGGGGGCCCTACACGATATTAGGCAGGTGTACCAGTTTTTCTGGCTCTCCAGTGTATATATAAACAACATATCCATACGTTCACCCTCCATAGGTTTTTATCCATCAGATTGTAACTAAATCAATGGCGATTTTTGATTTATCGAAAATAATAGATTTTAGATATTATGTCGATACATTGTTGCACACAATATTCCAGAATTCATCTCCCTTTCCCATAAACAGTTATCTGTGAATTTCCAGGGTACCCATTGTTCTCATTTTTTTCTTTCTCTTCCAACAGTCACGAAATCGGATTTCATTCATCATTACACTGGTGTAAATTTTACAAATAGAAACTGAAAGTAGATGTGGTGAATAAAGGTGTAAGAGAGAAACTTGACTATTTTAGTCGTCCTTCATCCTTTCTGGATTTTGTGGTGCATTTGTGAAAGGTGAGAAAAGGGCAATTTTATTTATAAGAACATATTTTTAACACCTTTTTTTTACTTCAACCCCAATTTTACCTGTATCACGAGCCTTTTGGTACCGTGATTCATTGCTACCATTTCTGATTAATACGGAAGTGGCAACAATGCTCAAAAGCAGAAGTATTTTAAGGTGTCTTTTCATTTCAAGAAGTTTATATCAATGAGAATGCACGGCATATATTTTTTAAAAATCTTGTTTTAACCGATTTCATTTTTACCTTCTGCTGCTCTCAATGGCTGTCTTTACATTTTCTTATTTTCTCCGCATCTTTTTTACATAAATCTTTAACTACAATAAACATTATTTTCTTATAGACATATACAGGGCAGGCAGAGGATGTACAGGACATACATATACAGGATGGCAGAGAAGGGGGCCATATAATTAGACAGATGGTTCGAATCTCAGGCATGAATGTGTTAATTGTCCTAAGGCCAGAAACGGCAGAAAAGGCAACAATGAAATCTGTTTTTAATTGTCGCGATACTTGTTCAAGAAATGTTCAATATGCTATCCACTGTTTTCTATCATAAGTTCAAACTGAGAAATAGCATGTTTCACAACAGACAGAGTGTATCTGTGCTAATGTTGTAAATGTGTTGCACAATGCGTGTCTTCAATTCAGCTAAGTTTGCAATCGGACCATTGAACACAACATGTTTCAGATAACCTGACAGCCAGAAATCAGAATGATTAAGATCAGGCGATCTTGGCCGCAAATTTGTTGGAAAATGACGGCTGATAATCCTATCATTTTTGAAATGCATGTTGAGCAGCCGCTTAACAGGATTTGCAATGTGCGGTGGAGTGCCGCCTTTCATAAAAATTTGCTACCCACACATGCACGCTGTTGAAGTGCTGGATTGACATGGTTGTGCAAAAGTTATTCATAGTGTACACCATTGACAATACAGGTAACAGGACCCGCAGGACCCATCTCCTGGAAAAAGAATGGACTTTCAGGGAGGAGTGCCACAACTGCCGAATGACTTGGAAGTCATTGTTTTATTCATTGATTTTTTTCAGTGGAAACAGTTCAGTCCTGCATATTGAACAGCACAGTTGGTTTAGACTGCAACCCATGCAATAGCCGTCTCATTGGGTAGCCAATCTCACTGGTACCCGAACCCATGTACGTCTTATAACGTGTAAAGTGCCGGCTTTTATTGCTAAAATTTTGAACTATTTTTTTTTCTTCTGTCATACTTCTTCCCCTTTCGAGTATATGCAGGCCAAATTTCACGTCATTCTGAGAAGTGGTTCTTTTTTTACAGCTTTTTGAAAGTTGAACTTTAATTATAATCACCCTGTATATTAAAATTTACTTAAAAATGAAATGCCATGCATAAATTTCTTAAAACAATGCAGTCTTCATTATGCGTTATATTCCATTGTACTTGTGATTAATATTTTACACATTTCTGAATTTCTATTTTTCAGTATCTTTTTTAATTTATAAAAACAGCAATTTATAACAATATTTAAACTGCTTTAGTTATGGCAGGTAATAAACTAAACTAAGAATTAAGGTAAAATTCTAATTTTATATTTAAATTAAATAATTTCATGCTAATACATCAAAAACAAAAAAACTTATTTTATTAAATACTGAATCAATTTTTCATGACATTGCCTTTGGATTTTAAATTATATTATTCAAAATTTACTATTAAAAATATAATTAATTTTTTGTTTGCAAAAGATTAAAAAAATTAAACAAATCAGCATTAATGAAGCAAAAATTTTAAAATTCACTTCATAATTTGTTGGAAGAATGAAGTGAATAGCGGAATTAATTTAACATTAACTGCTAGATTTGCTGCAAATCTAATTAAGAAACTTAACTCAAACATTTCGTCATAATTTTTACTGAACAAATATTTTAGTTTCTTGTAATTCCTTATCTATTAATTAATATACTTCATTTTCTAAACTCTTTTTCAGTTTTGGGCTTACGGAAAAATTTTAAGGGTTTGAATGAAAATAGGGTTGCGAGATATTTCTGTCTGAAAAGAGGTCATGAATGTAAAAGTTTAAGTCCTGAGCTATAGAAAATTAGTTAACATATTCAACGTTTGGAAGCGAAGCAGACGAAAAATTAGAGAAATGAGTACCAAGCTTTTAAATGGATTTTTTAATTTAAAAAGAATTAAAAAAAAACTCAAATATGAAATTTGTAATTTTAAAAGCAAAATCGGTTATGAAATGAAAAATCGCTATCGTTCTAGAATAGAAAAAAAAAATGAAATTCAGAGGTGTAGTGGAGCCAGAATGCACCGGAAAGCCGTCCCGGCACTGTTTTTATTTACAAGAAATAAGTACGAAAAAATTCTAAAAACCTCCTTAAAACAGCGCTACTTTTGTCACCCAGGTAAGAGCGTTACGGCACTGTTTAATTCGCGACATCAAACCACTGATGAAATTGTTTAGGTTGACGAGCATTCTGTGTCATATAAGATTTAAAAATGAAGTAAATTCTTTGTTAGAAAGTTTTTTATTTTTAATCCTTCTCAATGTCTACTTTAATTTAGACTACCATAATTTCATTGCCCTGGGTGCATCGCGACTCTGCTATCCTCTGATCTCAGCCAAGATCATACCACGAAATAGACGCAGCCCACTTGGATTTAACATGAGTACTCGGTTTTAAACTTTGAAATTCTCTACTATAGAGTAAAGAAACCATGAACTGGAATCCACCGAATCCAAACCAAAATAATATAAATAATTTTTGTGTTAAATTTCTATATTAAAAATATTAATCTGAGTATTATATTTGAAAACCAGGTTATATGTGAACATAAAATATTGATATATTTAAGAAATTTTTTGATGATCAATAAAAAGAACACTTCATAAAAAAAGCTATATTTTATTTTATTTATTAGTTCTTGCATCATTACATTTTCATAGAAATTCATACATTTTTAGATTCAATCATACATTTATACTTTTATGAATCTGAGTTAAAAATTTCCTTACCTCATTTCCATTATTCATTATTAAAATGTCATTTTCTACAACTGAAAAAAGAAGTTTTAATATAAATTCATTTATCACAGGAAAAAGAGAAATGCATTTCTAATCAAAGAAGTATTGAAATTAGTAATAACATCATTTACACTCGGATAATAATAAAAAAATATGAAGTTGGAATACTCAAACCAAGCTTCGATTTACATAAATATAACATTTTTAATAATCATTTTTTGTTAAATATATTACAATATGTTGGACATTTTAATCTATTTCGAATGTTGTCCTAACTCAATATGTTTTTATTCTTAGGGATAGTTAATGAATATTATCTTTGAAGTGTCAAATTTCGTACTTCATGTATACTGACATTTTATAATTTTTTTTGTACTAATCAGTATTTCAAAACACCCGAGAGATTAAATAATTCAGGAGCAAAAGGATTAACTTTAGATGGAAAGAAAACCATCACGTACACATTATATTGGTGTTTGTTAGTTTCAAAATTTTATGTTAACAAGTACTGTGGCACTCTTATTGCCAGTGGCAACTTGATAAATTTGATTACAATTTTCGAATCTTTTCCAGTGTCCCTAAAAGTTATGATACACATTTCTTGAGTATCATCTGAAGACTTTTCCCCCCACAGGGATAGTAATCACTTCTGAGAAGTTTCAGCTACCTAGTTAACTCAGAATAGGGAAAAATAAATACTATGAAGTAAAAGAAATTGATTTTAAATTACATAATTACACTAATTACATTATAGGTTTTACACTAAAAAAACTTAGACCTCTTCTAAACAATATCAACAAAGTATCTTATGAGGCTGAAACCCTGGGGACTTTCTGAAGGTGAAATAAACAAAGTATAAATTATGAGACAAGTAAAATTTTTGTCATTGGGAATGATGAATACATATAAAGAAGATATATAATGAATGCATGCATAATGAATGGGGCAATCTATCACAGGAAAAAAAATGATGTGAAACGTTTAGTTGAGCAACATTTTTTTTTTTTTTTGCATTTTTCAGAACCTCCTAAGTTGTAAAAACAATTCTAACCTTTTAAATTCTTTCAAATAATTTTAAGCATTTCTTCTCCCTATTTACTACTTCTAGATATTTAAAAAAACTGCTTGGAAGCATAAACTAATATTCATTCTGCTCTTTTTGTTTTAAATTAGTTATCTGATAAGTTTGGTGATTATCCAAACTATTGACATTGCAAAATTTTTACAGCATTTTTTAGAAATAAGGTATACCGAAATAAACGTCAAATAATTAACAGAACCAGCAACAAAAACAAACACGCTAGTTAAATTGAAATGATATTTCTGATTTAGTGTTCATAAATGGATAAATTGAAGTAAGAGCAGTAGCAATAATTTCTAAACCTGCAAGAGTTTTCTGATAAAACTCTTCTGTAAAAGATTCATAATTCCGAAATTAAAAGAATATATAGCTTAATAACAAACTTATCTCTGAACTTTTAAATGAAATATATATTACCATTAGCAAAATTGCGCTCGTTGAAGTTCATAACATCTGCAACAAATTCCTCCCCTTCTAGAGATCGTGTATCTTCTAGTGTAACAAAATCAAATCTCTGGTTCAGATTTGAATCAGTTTCAATTTGACGATACTGACACCTGCATCATGAATTATTTATTTCATAAATAAAAGGCAAAATATAAACAAATAAAATAAACAACAAAAAGACTGAAAAACTAAAAGAGTTATAAAAATAGTTCATTCAAGGGGACATTTTAATTGTTAAACCATTTTCTTTTGATGGCATGTTCTACCATAAGATGGTTCACGAGGAATGAATTAACAACATTTCAAAGTAACTGCAATCATTAGAATAGAAGAATTCGCGAATATAGTATTTTAATTTTAAAAATATCATTTATGTTATTCATGTTCTGAAACCATTCATGAAATCTAAAATGTATAGAACCTAACTGACGCAAAAAATAAAGTTCTATTTGTTTTATTGTCTTCCTCGAACGACACTAAATTACACTATTCAGTTGTGATACTCTCTCCCACACTTGCAGAAGAACAGTTTTGAGTTCCTGAAGTATTTCTAGAGATAATAAGAGACTCGTAATTTTTCTCATAAGAATAGCCCAAACACGTTCCGTTGAGTTCATTGGTGAAGAATATGCTAGACAATCCCAGCTAAAAAAATCTGAAGGTATTTGGAACATGTTTTCTTCAGATTTTCTGCAGAAAAAAATGCAGAATATCTGAAGAAAACTATGTTCCAAATACCTTCAAATTTTCAGCAGATTTTTCTACAGTCAAGGTTTAATTATTAATTTCAATTAATGTAATTATTAATTTCATTAATCTAATTTGTAATTCAACTTACTTGTACGATGCCGATTCAGATTGTGACAAAACTTCAAACTCTGTCAGGGATTCAAACCCGCATTCCTCTATTTGGCAGGCAGGCACGCTAACCACAACGCCGCAAAGGAATACACGAAATTGGGATAAATTAATCTATTTGAGTTTTAGCGTCACCATAGCTCTCGTGGCGCCATCTAGTGATGTAAAAATCAACCAAGGTCAGAATACGTGTTTTAAAGTCAAGTAATCTAGATTCTCTGTTTCAATAAATTCGTTTTCACTTTCTAACTTTCTGGTAAGCCTTCTCTCCATCCAAAGGGCGCAAGCTCCACTTTTCACTTCTTTTTGGAGGAAAACAGCTAGTTAGAAAGACAGTTGGAAAACTAATTTGAAATTAATTAAATTATGGGGGAAAAGTTTAAAATGGTAAAACCTCAAATATTTATTTTAAAGATAATTTTAGAATTCATATTTTCAGTGGCATATTTAAAAAATTTAGTGCCTAAGGCAATTTTCGATTGGAAAATTTTTTGAAACTCCTGTCTGCTGTAGAATTAAACAATAATGATAATTACATTCTAATTTTGTTTTATATCCTTTGGAAAATAAAGCTGCAATATTAGAGAATATGGTGTAAAATATGTATTTAGAGAAATGCAGATATTATGAAATTGCAGTTAAATCTTCAAAAAATCAACAGATATTGGTCAAGTTTAATGATGGTGTGAAAATCTGCTAAATAACTGCAAATTGAATTGAAGACAAAATGCAGGTTTTTTGAAGTCTTAAAAAATCTACAGGATATTTAAAGAAAAAAAATAAAAATAAATTTTTTTTTGCAGATTTTATGCAGATTAAATTGAAGAAAAAATGCCGATTTTTTCTGTCTTCAAAAAATCTGCAGAAATCTTTAAGGAAACTTCAAAAAAATTTTTTTTTGCAGATTTTTTTTAGCTGGGATGCATTTGAAAGATTCCTTAGTATAAAAATAGTCATCAATCAACTATGCACAATGTTGTCTGGTCATATTGTAGATGAGAATGAAACCATTCATGATAATTGCTATGAAAGGGGCCCTGAAATGTCTGTGGATCTCATCACCATATCCTCGAGCTGACAATTATCCATTTTTGATGATTCACAGGGAAGTTTATCCAGATAATTATTAAATCTCCTTCAAATTAAACAAGTTCGTTTCACAAATACAGGATTATACTAAGTAGTACATGGCTTCTCCAAATGATGACCCATCTATCAGGTTGAACACTAAGCAGGATTTGTCTGAGAACAGAATGGAGACTTGCTGTTAGGGTAACACAAATTATAGATCTAAATGCATACCAATCAGGTGAATAATATGGAATCAGTTTTGAACATTTTGAATTACAACGCTGGTTCAAATAGCATTTAAAACGCTTTCTTATAGAAAGCTGAAATTCATATACAGTCGGACCTCTGTTTAACGAAGTCGCTAAATCCCGAAAAAAAGTTCGTTATATGGAAAATTCGTTAAATAGAGATTCACCTTTTAAAATACTTTAAACTACACAAAACAGATTTTAAATTCATAAACACTAAATATTATTAAAAAAGTAATTAATCATACCTTTATTTTGTAAATTAATATGTGTTTGTTTTATATATTTTACCCATCAGAAAGAAATCTGCAAGGAAAACAAGAATAAAACGCAACATTGTCCGGGAATACACTTTATTTTCAATTTTAAAAAATAATTTTATATTAGAATTAATGAATTTTAGCATTTCATCATACTAAGGTTTGTTGATTTCTGCATCATGATCATTTCCATCTTCATCATCTTCGCAATTCATTGCTGTATTGTTTTTATTTTTCACGCTGTCCACTTCAAAACTGTCTCATCCACATCTTCATAGACACATGCTTTTAAGCGCTGTGAACAAGAATTCGATGAATCCTAATTTTGTATTTTATTACGATATTTTTATTATGGTTGATAAGCTGTTTGAAGGAATACCAAATTTTAAAGCGATATCCTTTTTTTACGCCTTTATCCACCTTAAGAAGAATTAAATTTTTTTCTTTCATGCTCAAGCACTTTCGCTTTGACATTTTCCAGCTTCAAGGTCATTGATCACCATAAAATGTGTTAAAAGAAAGAATAAGTTTGAAATGTTTACAAATATTTTGAGATATAGGGAGAAAAAAAAATATTGGATCACAAGAAAAAGTTCGTTAAATAGAGAATGCACTTCGCTGTTTGGAGGTTATTTTACGAAGAAATTCGCAAAATGTTCTTGGTTTCAAGAAAAAGTTCACAAAATAGAGAAATTCGCAAAATAGAGGTTCGTTAAATAGAGGTCCGACTGTAGCTGTTTCTTCTGGCCGTTAGTCTCGATATCAATTCGCATTTTATATTATTGCATGCCTACAACCTTCTCCTGACCTTTGGTTAACATCTCCAGTTCCCAGAAACTAATTCTATAATCTGAAGCACTCGAAAGGTTTCCACAATAAAAGGTTACATTTAGCCAGCTTCTAAACGACCACTGGTCTTCCACACTATCGATTCGCCCAAGCCATGATGTTGAAACAGTGCATTCATTGTTATAAAAGCATTCAAGCTATCTATTTCTAACCTCTTCAAACATAAAACAAAGCTACAGCCTTTCACTCCTCATCAAAAACACATACAGGACATACGTCAGAAGGACAGCAGCTATAGTCATGAAAGTGCGCGCTATGCGATGAGCCCACTTACAGCGCCATCTGGTGGCAAACTCCGGAATTAGAGTTCCCATCTCGAAAACGTATAAAATAGAGGGATAATGTCAAATACAAAGTTGTAGAGCGTTATCGATTTAGTACAAAAAGACACCTTGTGCATATTAAGACGAAGAGCAGAACGCTTAAAATACACATTTGTTTGTTCACATTTTCCGAAATTGTGACGTCACAAGACATGAACAAAAGGAGAAAATGTTATATTTCGGACAAAAATGACCCCATTATACTTTTTCCTGTGGGAATAACTCAAACAGCAGGTGTATGGATCTTTCCGCCAACATTACAGGACTTTCGATGATGTATTACTGTTGCTTGTGATAACGCACCAGTTACATGCTAAAACGTGTACAAAGTGAAATTCAAACAAGGGCTCAAATCTGTATTATAGATAGCGGAGAGCGCTTTGAACACCGAAAATAAAGGTATCTTCTGATAACTAAATGTTTTTTCTCTTTTTAACCCGTTTTGAAACGGCACAATTTCGGAAAATGCGAACAAACAAATGTGCATTTTAAGCATCCTGCTCTTCGTATTAATGTGCACACGGGGTCTTTTTGTACTAAATCGATAGCGCTCTACAACTTTGTAACTTTAGAACTAAAGTGTTTGTATATGTACTAAACAGAAGGATTACAAACAAAAAAAATGGCTGTCATATTTACATAATTATTTTAGGTTGAGTATTAGTAGTTGGCAAATTTTAATGTGTTTGTTAACAGTAAAATTAATTGGCAACAATAGCGTAACTCAGCGAGGAAAGAAAACGCTTCACATTACGGCAGGAATTGAATTTCTCTTCTTTATGTATTTGTTCTCGTTAATTATTAAATAAATCGCTTTCACTTATATTAATTTCAATGTCAACACGGACTGATAATTTTTTACAGCAACTGCAAAACTTTAAGCGTTTTTTTTCTTCCTCTCTCTCCCAGTACTTTTTTGTGTGTTTGCATTTGGCAGAACTGCATCTAGGTTTTGCGGAATAAAATTTAAAATAAACAATATCGCATTTTCAACATACAGATTATGCAAATATTCAGTACTAAAAACAATGTAAAGATAGCGATCTCACGTCTTTTAAAGTTGCTGGAGTGCTCGTACACTATGAAAAATATTGAGGTATATTTTCCGTTCTTCACGCTTTGCTGATTGAAAATAGGAATGACACTTTTGCTAAACATTTATCAACAATTTCTAAAGAAATTGATATCCAGTCAGTATGAATCAGGCATACCGTGAGAAACCATCAGAAGCTCTGTGGAGATAATCATCCCTAACCATCTTCCCTTATCTCTGGAAAGGACCTTCTTTTTAAACAAGCTTTTAATTTCATTAATGGGGGTATGGGTCAGCAAATCTATGAAACATAATATTACTTATTATTTTGTCACAGCTTGAGGTTTCCGGGTTGTAAAAATGACTGTATTCTTAAGATTTTTCCACACTTTATTGAAACCATTTTAATTTTTAAGAATCTTGGAAATAAGAGCTTAAAAAAAACTTACTTTTCTTTTAAATACAACCAATTAAATCCTTAATTTTGCGCCCCCTGGAAATTGAGCACAGGGCACGTGCCTTACCTGCCCCACCCTAGTTACTACTGGTCTGAACATTTTAGTTAATGTACATTAAGCTAGTTTTTTGAGATACGCATTTTTTCTTTAGTGGTTTTCTACTATTTTTCAGTAAGATACGGCCTTTTTGCTTAGGAAGAATGCCGGGCAGCTCACAAATATTACTAAGTAGGAAAAAATAAGAAAATTAGAAAAAAAAAAAAAAAAAATGCGATACACCTTTTAAGCTTAGGAGGGCAGTATAGGTATCTGCAACTTTTTGACCTTGCCAAAAACTTTAAATATCAATGAAAAATTTGTTTCCAACTTTTTGTAAGTTAAATTAGAAAAAAAAAAAGCCATTTGTAATAACTACAAAACTTATTAAGAATGATTACAAAACAGCCAGAATGTATTGATCACTATTAGTTGGATAATGAAACAAAACATTCATTCAGTAGAGAAATTGAATCATTTTTGTACATTTAAATATATCTATAGCTAGATATAAACAACTGCATACCTTAGACATGGCTTTCCTCCTTCAATACTTTTAATGGAAAAACAACCACTGGAGCCACCTAAACGTCTCCCAGGTGAATATCGAAAGATACAACATGAACTCAACTTCAAATATCTTATCCCATCCAAGAATAATGTGATACTAAATGTGAAACCCTCATGGTCCAAACATATAAATGTCACAGATGCTGTATAACGAAATAAAAATAAACGTTATTTTATAGTGCATTAAATTAATATTATTGTATAAAAAATACACAAATAATATTAAAAGTTTGCTGTAGACATTAGTCAGGAACTGTTATGTGGTTTTAAAAACATATATTTAAAATATTAGAAAAAAAAACAACAACCTTGGTGTTTATCAGGGTGCGTAGTGAGAAATTGCTGCAAAAATTAAGCACTTTTTAAGCACCTTAGTCAAAAAAATTAAGCACTTTTGTACATGCATGCATACGTAGACCCACGTATTTTCTAAGCATATGATGTTTTTTGTTTTATAATAACTGCATAGTTTTTATTAAAAATTTCAATGATATGCAGTAGGACCCCGGTAATCCGGACGAATTCAGGCACATGGACGTCCGGATTAGCGAGGTTTTTTAAAAATAACGTAAAACACTTTTTTCAAAAATTGGATGTATAGGTATTATGGTATATTTGTATGAACTAAAATCGTATGGATAAATTGAATGAACATAATCAGTGTCCAAAAAAGTCAGAGATTTTTCTTTGCGCGGCCGTTCCAATTTTTAATTCAAATGCGCGGTCTCTTAAACGTCTGAGGAGCATAATTTTCGTGTGCTTCAAAATTTTGCTCTTCAGCCCACTGTAATGAAGTGTTGAGTGGCGCCCTAGCCTTAGAATGAGAAATTTTGATGGAGTTTACAGAATCAATAAAATTGGGAAGCAAATTTTTCCACGGCTTGTTGATCAGCAATGTAGACACAGATACCCAATTAGCAAGACTGAACACGACATCTTTTAAATTTACATTTGTCTGTGCTTTTTCCAAGTTTTCATTGTGCAGAGGATCATTGAGAATCGTCGTAAGAAGCAACTTGTTATATCCCAGTTTGATATTTTGAATAACATTCTGATCCATGGGTTGGATCAGCGCAGGATTAGGGTTTGCATCATTCTCCATGTACCGTCCGGATTACCGAGGGTTCCGGATTACAGGAGTTCTACTGTATATATATGAAATGTTTTCGTTGTTGTAGTCGTTAAATAAAAACAGGCCGAGTTATTAACTAATTTATTTAACCGAGTTATTTTTATTATGAGAGAGTGATGGAATGTACGTACATCTTAGTATAAGGTTTCAAGCCAAAAAAGTGCAGAAGATCCCTGCTTTTTCTCAGGTAGGGATTTAACAGATAGACATGTGATCAAAGTGAAGGAACTAATAGCTATTTTTAGTACATTACGTAAATGTTTCAGGGAAAAAGTCTGGTGCCAAGGAGACGCCGTCATGATTTTCTGTGGGCACGTGAAAGCGATTAAATATTCTTTTAGTAATAAATATGCCAAAATGAGAGATTTAATATACCTCCAGCGCGGGAAAAGAACGAAACTGGAGTTTTAGAAAAGTGATTT
This sequence comes from Araneus ventricosus, assembly GCA_013235015.1. Classification (NCBI taxonomy): domain Eukaryota; kingdom Metazoa; phylum Arthropoda; class Arachnida; order Araneae; family Araneidae; genus Araneus; species Araneus ventricosus. The sequence goes on from BGPR01000289.1 coordinate 42,049, forward strand.
TGGAATACATTAAGATTTTAAAATATATAATATTAGAATTTGAAATAAAATTAAGTGAGATTATTACATATATTTAATTTTAAATATGTAATTTTTAAATTTTAATATTTATTTCTAAATTTGCACAACGTCTTCTATTGTAAAATATAGGATGTCTTTTTGGTTTGACAAAAAAAAAAAAAATGATAATGCTGTCATTACCAAAAATTAAAAATACTTTTATAAGATTAAAAATAAAAATATGTGATCTTTTCCGACATTTCTTACAATTAATAAATTACCAGTTAACTTGCCTCTTCGAGATAACCATTCCAGCACTTCAATATACGGCGGTGCCCTTTGTTGACGAAAAAGGGAGCGGGGAAAAAGTCATTAATAGTCCAGTCAACGAAGGTTTGAAAAAAATATTAAATCATATAGTTTTGAAAATTGGTAAACATGTTCGTGAATATTCTTATGAACATACTAAAAGTCCCCGGTCCAGAGGGGGAGCTCGCGCCACCATGTTGGATTTCATCCCGCTTTATTAGTTTTTTCTTGAATATCTCAAAAACTATTCAATTTTCAAATTACAATTAATTTAATAAAATTAAAGAGCGTAAAATTCCCTACCAAAACATGCTTTTATTTTTCTTCTAGCTTTAATAGTTTCCGAGATATTGGGTTTCAAAATTTGTCGCCATCTTGGATTTTATCCCCCTTTTTTCAGTTTTTCTCGAATATCTCGAAAACTATTAAAACTGTGAGAAAAATAAAAGTATGTCTTTGTAGGGAATGTTTCGATCATTAATTCGTTGTATTACATGTAATTGAATAGTTTTTGAGATATTCAAACAAGACTAAAAAAAAAGGGGGATGAAATCCAAGATGGCGGAAAACTTTGAGACCCATTATCTCAGAAACTATTAAAGCTAGAAGATTAATAAATGCATGTATTCGTAGGGAATTTCACCTTCCTTTATTTTTTAAAATTAACTGTTAGTAGGGGGTTCTGCCCCCTGCTCGCTAAAGCACGCCAACCCCTAGGAGGATTGCTACGCATATCTTGCTCGCTTTTCTCGCTACAGTGAAGACACTGCGTGTCCTAGCACAATTATTGTAAAATCTTATAATATATATATATAACGTATCCGTGGTTGTAGTCGTTGAAAATAAACAGGCCGAGCAAATAACTACCTCTTATTTTATTATCAATAGGAGAGTGGTGGATATACGTGCATCTCCGTTTAGGTTACAAGCGAAAGTGAACA
>BGPR01000289.1:43323-69174 GCA_013235015.1 Araneus ventricosus
CCAAAAATCCTGTATTATCCTCGGATAAGGGAATAAATATTGACACGTGATCAAAGTGAAGAGAATTAGATTATTTTTTAATAAGTTACGTAGGCGTTTCGGGGAAAAAGTCTGGATGCCATGGTGCGGAGACCGTCATGAGATTTTTCTGTGGGCACGTGAAACGATTAAATATTCTTATTAATAAATATGCCAAAATGAGATTTAATATACCCCAGCGCGGGAAAAGAACGAAATTGGTTTTAGAAAAGTGATTTTGGAATACATTAAGATTTTAAAATATATAATATTAGAATTTGGAATAAAATTAAGTGAGATTATTACATATATATATGTTTTCTTGTTGCTAGTCATAAAACAGCCGGTTGTACAATTTGCTTTATTAGAAAATATTTTGGAGAGTATGGACATCAACATCTTAGTTGAAGTTTTAAGTAAAGTGTACAAGAAAATCCCCGATTCTCTCAGATAAGGGAATAACAATATAACACGTGATCAAAGTGAAGAGATATTGGCTAATTTTTAATAAATTACCTTTTTAGGAAAATGTCAGCGCCAAGGAGACGCGTCATGATTTTTGGTGGGCACGTGAAAGCGATTAAAATATTCTTTAGTAATAAATAGCAAACCAGAGAGATTTATTATACCTCAGCGCGGGAAATAGAACGAAACTGGGTTTAGAAAAGTGATTTTGGAATACATTAAGACTTTAAAATATATAATATTAGAATTTGGAATAAAATTAAATTGGTTATTATATATATATATATATGTGATAATTTAATTTTTTAACTTTCTAAATAATCTTAACAATCATTTTAAATACTTCTACTTCATCCAATTAACGGACTACAACTTTCTTTAAGTCAAGAGGTTCTAAAGGGAAAATTCCCTCTTCTGAGGTTCAAGCGTCTGCGCATTCATTTCTGCCCTTTTTTCACTACGCCAGCATGTAAGCATTCAACACAACGCCGCGCAGGCATAAAAACTTCAAATTCTGGTCATGGAGCTACAAACAAATTAAATCAGCTATGAAGAAATAAAACCTGATGCATAAATAAATGAAGATTCGGACAAATATCGTCTTTTCCTTGTGAACAATGGCTGCCTTTTCTCCTTTTTTAAAGCCTGATCTTTCATATATGATATTTTTAATTTTTTAACTTCTTTGATTCTTAAATCACTTTTTAACGACACCTCATTTTAATTTACTTCTACTTCATGTGAGCACTACAACTTTCTTTTTCAGTGCAGTCTTTACCGGTGAAAATCCCTTTTCTGGGTACTTAAACTTTGTACGCATTCCTATCTATCCTTTTCACTCCACATGTAACGAATAAGACAGTCGCGCTTCGTCCGCGCGTTACTTTTCATCTGGTCATGGATACGCGTATAATATAGTTATTTTAACTATTGAAAAGTCAGATACTATTGTTCTGATGAATAAATGAAGATTAGACAACTGCTGTCCTTTCTTTACCAAAATTGACTACATTTTCCCCTTAAAGCCTGATCTTTCATACATGTAAATATATATATAAATATATATATATAAGTAATAATCATCTTAATTTATTCAAATTCTAATATTATATATTTTAAAATCTTAATGTATTCCAAAATCACTTTTCTAAAACTCCAGTTTCGTTCTTTCTTCTGGAGGTATATTAAATCTCTCATTTTAGTATTTATTACTAAAAGAATATTTAATCGCTTTCACGTGCCACAGAAAATCTGGGCGTTTCTTGGCACGACTTTTTCCTGAAACGTTAATTCATTAAAATACCATATTCCTTCACTTTGATCACGTGTCAATATGTTATTATTCCTATCCGAGAGAAAAACAGGGATCTTCTGTCACTTTTTGCTTAAACTTAAACGAAGATGCGTACATTCCTCACTCTTCCATAATAAAATGAAATTTAGAATAACTCGGCTGTGTTTTTTGTTTAACGACTACAATTACGAATACATTTTATATATATATACAGTTAATTTTCTTTACAAAGAATTAAAGTGCAAAAACCTTTAATACACCTATTAAACCAATAATTAAAATTAAATATAAAAAAATATTACCTTATTAATAATCATACAATGAAATACAGAAATATTAGATCATAAACTATTACTATGAAAAAAGACAACCCTTAGAATTGGAATTCCAACAATCAAATGCAATCGATCTTAGAGTCTGATATGTCGCATTGAAATCAATTTTTTAAAGGAGCAACCTTCTGCGAAAGCCAATTGTTGGAAAAACAAAAAAAAATATAGGAGTAAATCTCCAAAATATTTCAAGATAAGAACGAGAAAATATAACTAAATGTTACCAATTCAAAGTCTTAGTAAATTATAATGCCAAGAGCTATATACGAAATACAGTTCGGCATTTATAGTAAATATTATAACTACTAATTGCATATATACTATACTAAAGACATATTAATAAGTAAACATAAATTTAATTTTTAAACTCTTATAGTATGAGAATATACTTAAAAGTAAATGATGCAATCTTATTCTAAAAATAGTGGCGCCATCTACATATGTAGTGAAGATACTAAAATCTATGTGAATTCCATAAATATGATTATTTCAATGAATTAAATGATAATAAGACTATACATAATGTTAAAAACTTCTTTTAACATAAGCATGGAAACATTGAAATCATCTGAAAGCATTTTTCAAACCAATGTATAATATATGATCATGTTTTTTTTTTTGTCTGTGATTAAAAATAGTCTTCCAATGGATATAATTTCAGAACGATGTAACTATAAATTTTGAATATATATATATATATATATATATATATATATATACTTTCTATATAATGATATTTCATCATGTGCAGTGTAGTGACATCTTATGACAGGCAGGTGGTTGGTCAAATCAGTTGTTATTTAATTTATTTCATAGAGTTTCAGCTGGTTTTTAAATATTTGCATTAATATCAACATATTTTAAATCAAACACAAAGCGCGGTCACGCGAAGCAACAAAAGAAATAAAGCCACGAAGCGGGCGTCTGGTGGAAAGGCTACATGATTTGAAAAAAGAGGATTTCTACCATCGCAACAGTAGATTAATAGTAGTATTGGAAAAAGGGGAATTCCGATCGTTGGGGGTGCATAAATGGTTTCCAGCAGTTAAGTGGACCAGTTAATTGATTGTTAAGAACTTAGGTAGAAACAATTTTACGGATTAAATTTTTTGAGTGCGTTTTTTAAAGATGGAATGTGTGTAATATTACAATTTCTCGATTGACAGCAGGGGCCCTTGCTATCATGAACACTGCAAGCTGGAAAAGCACAATTTTTTTAACGTTTGAAAATTTATTTGTTGCTTATCATGGCGTATTTTATAGCATTAAATATGCAGCAAGATATTGAAAATAATTTCAATGAGCTCAAGTTACTTCTTGGATACAGTTCTTGAAGGATCTTGGCGCATCTAAAACATTCTAGAACGTAAACACTTCAACAAGCCCATACGTAAATACAAAATTCATTGTTTCAAAGGATAATATTTTATATTGAAAGAGATATGTAGTAAAGGAAAAAAAAAAAATAGTGGAATACAAATATGTTGAATATCAACGATTGATTTTCTAATTTTTTAGTTAATTCAAATTCTTCATAACAAGATTATTTGATAAAATGTTTGTTTTTTCTGAATTCAAAAAAAAAAAAATTAAATATTGAAGTGTCGTGATAGGGAGGTAATGAGCAATAAAAAAGACTTAATTTATTTTTGATAAAGTGAAAGAATTTTCTGTTTAGGAAGAAAGAAGCGATGGGGGTATTATAGCCCGCAAAAGATGGAGCATTTTACTTTCTCGTATGCAAGCTCCATCAAGAAAATATTGTAATCGATACAAAAATTCGAACTCGAGATTTTGACGGATCTCCCGTTAAGCTCTCTAAGGTTCACATTCAATTTTGGAGTTATGTCTGTCTGTGTAAGTGTGCTGTGAACACGATGAACTCGAAACTATAGAGCTACGGGGATGAAAATTTGGGTATGTCAGGTCTTTAAACATTTGTAGTTTCTATCAAATTTTTGGACAAAGTCGTCAACGAGAGATCTGTCTGTCTGTATGTTTTCATTCGAACTTATAACTCAAACGCTTGAAAAGCCAGATGGATAAAATTTTCACACAGTTTTATCGTCCATGAATGTTGGTACGTGATTAAAATTTTGGGCCAAATCCGTCAAAGGGTTGACTGTCATGCGGTCCTGTATATCAACCTTGTTCGAAGTTTTGAAACTAACTCCCTGCGCATGCTCCTGCAGGTACGCAATGCCAAGTGCAAGGAAGACTCGAAGACGGCCAGTTTGCCAAAATAAAATTCTAGTGATTTTGTAAGGAAGCAAATATTTGGGTCGCCAGGTCCGGTTGCGAAAAGAATGCGCAGGGAGTTTGAATTTGTTTTGATCTTCAACTCCGCGTGAGTTCCAACTTAGTTTACTTGCGACGGAAGTTTTGTTGACGCCTTTGTATTTTTAGTTTTCTCTGCATATTGTTAGGAATGTATCACGAAGAAAGTTTGGAGACCACTCCCGCTGGTTGGTTTTGATGATAAACTCTGTCTAATCCACGCAAGAATCTCTGAGAAAAATTATTTCTTTTATTTTTTTTAACAACCTAACTACCACTCTCAATCTGTTATAGCAGTCAGAAATCAAAAAGCTGATGCTCCCGAAGACACCAGATGGGAGGAAGTTGGTGGTTTTTATCATTATTTAATTTCTCTGAGTAGAGTTAAATTTGTTTTTATTTACTTTTTTATAAATCATGTATAATTAAGTTTTGCCATACTCAACAACACATTTAAATCTGATTTTGCACATAGTAAACTTATGTAAATCAATTAAAATTTATAGTATATTATAAATTTTCAGCATTTTAGACATTTTGATTTATAAACATTTAAACCATTTTTTTTAATCGCATTTTAAAAAAAATAAGCATTTTAGTAAAATCAAAAGTGAAAATATTTTCAGATTCATGGATATTCATTTCAAAATATAATAATGCAGAATAAAAACTATGACCAAGTAATAACTCAAATTTTCAACCAGGACTTTGCATCTCAATACTACCAAATTTTTAAAATAATCATTCCGCAAAACATCTTGTATATCAGCAAGAACTATCTTAATTTTCAACATTAAACTAATGAATTTCAAGAATTTAACGTAATACTTACTGCAATTATTTTCAAATTTAACTCAACTCTTCAACTTACTCATTACCTTCAAAACAAAACTATTTCAAATAATTTTAAATCGTTCGAAAATCAACCAGAAAATATAAATAAATACTTAATTAATGCGTAAAGTACTTAAAACCCAATATATAAAATGAAAATCAACAAATATTTTTTAAAACACTATAATGAATCCAAAATCAATTTTCAATAGTAAAATAAATTTATAAGGAACATAATTAAGTTGAATATTTGCAATTAAAAACTGTTTATCTATACACAATTGTCAGCCAGCATTTTTTGTTTTGAAAGAAAACACACGTAGAAGAGAACTTAAGCAATCTTGCGATTAATTCTTTAGAAACCAGAAATTACCACTTAGACTGGCGAACTACTTATTTTTAAATGTTGAAGAACATTATTCACATTCTCTCTGTGATGAATTGAACGGATGTATTACGAATCCGAGCGATGAGCTTTTTTTCTATGCCCATTCTTTCTTTCTATTGATGTGTTTTACACGAAACAACACTTTAGCTTAGAACCAGGTGATGACAAATGGAATGTGTCTGGATAGCATCAAACAGAAAGAATTCGAATTTATAGTAAATTACATAAAAACATTTCTGTAATTTTTTGAGCTGGCATATTATGTATGAAGAACTCGTTTAAAACATGGAAGAGACTTTAAATTTTTATCAACTCAGAATCATTTTTGTTTCGATCAAGCAGATAACTAATCCTGACTATTAAGTATAATGAATATTTCATCATGTGCAGTGTAGATAGACATCTTAGTAAACGGGCAGTCGTTGAGTCCAAATCAGTTTATTTAATTTACTTCATAGTGTTCAGCTTTGGGTTTTAAATATTTTTGATTAATATCAACTATATTTTAAAATAAAAGCGCAAAGCGCGTCACCGGCAACAAAAGGAAATAAGCCACACCGAAGCAGGGCGTCTGGTAGAAATGGCTATGATTTTGAAAAAGAAAGTTCATACCATCCATGGCTGAGATGTAAACTAGTATTGGAAAAGGGGAATTCCCGATCGTTAAGGAGCGAGTTGAAACTGGATTTCAGCGACAGTTAAAGTGACAGAATTAATTGTGTTTAGAATTTAAGTAGAAATAATATTTTAGGATTAAATTTTGGTGGCTTTTTTAAAATTAGGGAAGAGTGTACATTATTACATATATATAGTAAAATGCTCATAATTAGTTTCAAATTAAATTTTATATATTTTTAAGTCTTGTATCAAATATTTCCGTCTTTCTTAAACTCCAGTTTCGTTCTATTTCCCCACTGGGTATATTAAATCTCTCGTCTTGGTATTTCTTACATAAAGAGATACTTTTAAATCGTTTTCACGCGCGCACAGATCACTTGAAATCACGACTCCTTTGACTCATGCATCTTCCTAAAACGCGTTAGAAGTTTTTCAGAAATATATTCCGTTTTACTTTGATCGTGTTATATTGTTATTCCCTTATCTCTGAGAGAATCAGGATTTTCTGTACCACTTTTACTTAAAACTTCAACTAAGATGTTGGTATGTCCGCCAATCTCAAAATATTTTATAATAAACAAAGTGGTTAACAACTCATGTTTGTTATGGCTCAACACAGATCATTATATATATATATAACAAATAAGATCTATACGCTTTTACCAATAATAAACTACAGTCTTTCCATTTGAAATTTAACATTGATTAAGTTTTCATGACAGTGATATTTTCCACAAATCTTCTTGAATTGCAGCATTATTGCGCATTCGGTGCGTTTGTGTTTTATATTGTATCCTCCACTTTTTGTTTATTTTCTCCTATAAGAACTCTTAGCTTTTCTTTCCGCAGATTTTTCTTTACATTTTAGCGAATTAAGAATGTTTATGTTGATTATGTGCTTTTACAATTCTGTTATGATTGTTTCTTTTTTGTTTTATTCACTGAATGTTGATGTCACCGCTCTTAGCACTTACACTATATTCGGTTATGCTTTTTACCTTCAGTTTTTTTACTCTATGAAGTATACCTATAAATTTCTAGATAATGGCAAGATGGAGTTTCAATCATTTCACAGAGTCTGTCCTCGGTACTGGTTGCTTCAGGTCCACCTTGGATCACGCAACTTGTTGTTCCACATTTTTTCGTGTAATATCAAAAAATATTTCTATTTGCTGTAAAATAAGAAAATGCAATGACTCAAGGTGTAAAACATGCCCCACTTTTTCGACCAAAATCTCTTGTTTCCCCAGGCACCTTCAACTAATTTTGGATGTAAAATGTTTAATTCGATATATTACACTCAAATGTAGTTTATGTGACATGGGATATGTAGGACAAACCAGCAATACCCTTAACATTAGGATTAGTGCATCGTTCGAAATTAAACATAATAAGAAAGAAAAATTCAACATAAATTGAACCACTTCCAAGCCCGCGTTCCAGCCAAGTCTGTCTATATGTTAGATATTATACCAGATAAAAAAAAAAACATATGATTAGAAATGGAAATCTTCTACATATAAAAACTGAAAACTATTGCCCCATTTGGATGAGATGTTCAAAATAAAATGACGTCAATCTGTAGCTGTATACATCGCTTTTCAATTTACTAGCCATAACACAAACAAAAGAGGTTGCAGATGTAGCGGTAAAATAAGAAAAAATTATAATGATTATCAAAAGAAGAACGGAATTATTCGCTATATCAGAACTAAAACAATTGAAAACGATTTCAATAAGGTTTTAACTACAAACCCGTAAAAAAATTTCATCTTCTCTATTAAAAATAAACTATGCCATATTTTTGATATTCTTTACATATTTACAAAACTGATAATCAACACTTTTCCTCTTCTCCACAATGATCTATTTAAAGCAAGGATAGCAAAGATTACATAAGAAAAGTCAGGTAAACCATTATATATGGCAATTAACTTCAAAATCAATATTCATTCTGAAATTTAAATTAAACTCTGCATAGAAAAGAGTATAACTTATTCCCAATAAAAATATACAAATAAACAAGTACCTGAAATATGACACACCATTTTAGGAAGGAGGTCTTTAGGTGTTCTAATTCTTTCTGTAAAATATAGAAAGATTTAGGGTAATGTTCAATGTCATTGCAACAAGAAAAATATAAAATTATGTGGATCCTTTTCATAAACACATCCTTACTGGCAACCTAAATATTAGGAATAATAACGAAAGAATTAAGGTCAATAATGAATAAGGTATAATTCGTGCTATTTTTCAAAATTTCGTCCAAAACATTTTAAAAGTTTTCTCAATGACCTAGATAGTTTTTTGCTAAAGTTGCTCATAAATTTGACACACCTGTGCAGTTTTCACCAGATAGGCTCATAAGATGTATTCAACACAAACTTGCTTGCAAAAAACAGTGAACCAAATCAATTCGAAATGAACCTACGATTAAAAAATTAACAAAACATGCAGTAGTAAAATTCCAATCAAAAGAAACAAATTCAACGCACCCTTATAAATAACCTTAATAGTAATAAAATTCCTACTATCCTTCTGCAACCTTTAATACTTTAGATATAGAGATTTAAGATGTAAGTAAAAAGGATTGCATATTAGAGCCATGCTGGCGCAGTTTTTAATACTGTGGTGGGTCTCTCAAACCATGAGTCTATCGAGATTACCTCGAAAACCCCATCTTTCAGTCGTTTTATTAATGGAATTCAAATATTATTTAACACTTACCGTTTTCTCGCCAATTTTTTAAATACACCCTTTTGTCGTATTTTCCTTATTTATCATCATATCTTTTAATCTTCATCGTTTTCTCAAAGTACACCAGCTCTCTCTTTGTTTTCCATCGATATCTCAATCAATCAAAACTCCCCAACTCTTTAGAAGTTTGACGCAAAAGTAACTTGATATTACGTAACTTATCCGGATTCCCCACGACGCATTATTCCTTGCTTTTGTCCTTTCTTCCGTTGACTGCATCCCTCTGGTTTTAGTACGTAAAATTATTTCTAATATTTGGTATTTCATTCAGATTCTTGATTATCATAATGCTCGGGGGTAAAGGCAGTGTTTTAGCTTTATGCAGCAATGTTCGCAAGCAATATAATTTCTCTAATTTTTAAACAGTTCGATATATATTTCATTTATTTACCCTAGTGAGCATCTATGCGCTTTTACCGATAAACTACCAGTCTTTCTATTTAAATTTAACACTGATTGATTTTCTGACATTGATATATATATGTAATAATCTCACAGCAGTTTTATTAAATTCTAATATATTTTTTTAAATCTTAATGTATTCCAAATCACTTTTCTAAAACTTCTTTTTTTCGTTCTTTTCCCGCGCTGGAGGTATATTAAATCTCTATTTGGATATTTATTACTAAAAGAATATGCTTAATACTCACGTCGCCACAGAAATCATAAGGACGATGCTCCGCCTCTTGGCACAGAACTTTTCCCTGAAACGCCTACGTAACTTATTAAAATACCCAATATTCCCCACTTTTGATCACGTTCAATTGTTATTCCCTTATCCGAGATAATACGAGGATTTTTTGTGTCACTCCTTTGTACCTAAACGGAGATCACGTGTCCACCATCTCTTGATAATAAAATAAGAGAATTAGTTATATTACTGGCACTGTGTTATGTTTCAACGACTACAATGGCAAAAGAAAACATTTCAAGAGTCGGCAGGATAATACTGCACGGCGAAAAAGAAATAATCTAAAAATTCAAAAAAAAATAAAAAATCTAAAATCGAAAGAATTAACGAATATTGAATTGGTGTTAAGGTAACGATAGAACAAGACGAGTGCATCAACGGCGCTTCTATGCAAATCTCAATGGCGCGCCTTCCATGGAAATCATCTATGCCGTAATCGTAAATTGCATTCAGCGCGGATCTTGAAGTCGATAAGCAAAGAAGAGAAATCGGCTTACACCTGCCCAGTCACTATCAAATCTAAAAATTCCAGTCTAATGCCCCATAATACCTACCATTCTAGATTTGTGCTAGTGAGCGCCAATCTACACGGCTACGTCAGTCTTACAATGTTTTTTAAAAGTGTTTCTGCGTCGAGAATTCATCGAAAAATTATTCCATCCATGTGGTGCATTTTTGAGTGATTGAAAAGAAATTTTTTTTTGTGTGTGTGACAGTAATGTGTGATTAGGTGTCTACAGCTTCAAAGTGATTCAGTGTGAGCTGAGTGAAAATAAATGAAAACAAGGCTGTTTCAGTCAGATCGCCGATGAAAATTTCCCTCAATCTCAGATAACGTAATCATAGTGAGCGTGTTAACACCAAAAAAGTGAAAAATTGTTGTTAAGAAATTATTTTTTATATAAAATACTATTTTAAAATAATAAATTTCTTAAATTTTGAATTACAACTATTTCTTTAGTGTGTTTTTTTGCTGGGTACCAGTTTAATTACTTGATCATTTACTTTTTTTTTAAAATCTGCTATATATGTTTAATATTTGTAAATTTTCTTATCTATAATTTTGAAAACTGACATTGGTATAACAAATTAAGATATTTTATGTTTGAAAAGGACTCATAAATCTAAAATATTTGTTGTGTTTAGAAATTTGTGTCTGGGTTTATTTTTATTTTGGAATGATTCTTAGATCAGGATTGAAATGTCAACCCTAATGATAAAAAATAAAACGGTAAATAGTAGTACTTGTACAGTGTACCCATAGGAAAATAATGTATATCCATACTCAGTAACCCACATAAGATAATTTCCTTTGACTCTGAAAATGGAATGAGATGGAATTATGGCTACCCAGTATTTTTAATGACATATACCGTAATAATAAAATGAGGTGGAAAGTCAAAACACATATCAGAAATTCTACCAAAGGTTCTGCACTAACACATTATATCAATTATTGTTTAAATATCCGTAATTTTGATGATCTATACTGTTCTTACTGAAAAATTTTTTTGTATTATGAATCAACTTTTAGATTTTTTTCTGACATTATTTAGAAAAAATGTTTGTTTACATGTTTCCATGAAAATTAAATTGTGGAAGACAATTGAATTCTTCCCCTCAGCTTATTTTAGAAGGACTTTACAGATGGGTTACCTACCCAAATTCAAACAATTAGCTCAAACCCTAATACCTACAAAGTGGCTCGTTAATACAAACTTTCAAAGACAAGTCTTCTGAGCAAGTACGGTCATGAATAATGAACCGACAATGGTTAACTAGAACCAAACTTTAAGTCTAGATAATCAACATTTATTGCCTCGACCACAAATTCATCTCTTTTTTTCGGCCAAATTTCCAAATTTTTTCGAGGTCGCGTCAAAATGGTCCCCCCGCTAATCCTCATTCTACTTTATGAATCAAGATTTAGGCAATCTATGTCTCATTTAAAATAGGTTACCTTCTTCTCCATACGGTACACCAGACAAAGGTATTCCAAAGCCATACCATTGGATAATTGTGCCCTTTGGCTCTTGATTTTCTTGTGATTTGCCTATAACAAATAACTCATTTCCCAGTGCACGGCTTTTGATTTATTTCATCACAAGTAACAAATAGCAGTGAAAACACTGCTAGTGACAATAAACCTTCTTTGAGCCTGGCCAGTTCATTGATGATATTAGTGTCCAAGGACACATTCCAACTTTACCAAATACTTCAAAACTTGATACATTTATCTATGTCACATACTTTACTTGATAAATAATGTTAACATTATTTATTGACACAGGATCCTCTTTTCTCCCATATCTGCGGGTATAGTCAATAAACTTAATCTACCGAGACAACATACTAGGACGGCCTGTCAAGAATAAATCAAGCCCATGGCAACTTTTCCAGCTACCCAAATATGTGACACGTTTATTTACAAATTGGCCAAATAAATAAAAAAAAAGAATAATGATGTACATCATTGAAAATCATTTACCATATATGTTTGGGACTGCCTGATTGTAGTCTATATAAACTTGTTATTGATTGTGATAAATGAAATATTACAAAATGGAAAATATATTATAAATCAACATACAAAAATAAATAATCAAATGTCTGCATATACAAAAGAAAATACAAATAAGCAAAGTGGATAATCAGGATGGCATAGATTTAATACCTCAGAGGAAATTTTCCACCTGATTGTTAAACAACTATCCCTCAATCTTATCCCTTTTGTCAGAATATTCCCATATCTTCTCTAAGAGGCAATATGATGTAGGGAAAATTAGAATAGAACCCCACTAGGATAAATTTGACATCAGACTTGCCAGTTTTCCCAGAGGCATACAGAGACTTCAGCTACTGAAGAGTTGGAAATAAATAAACAGTGAGAATTTATTGGCTGCAGGTTTAATTAAGGGAATCAAATAGTTGTCCTCCCTCTCCTGTCACGTTGGCTTATAAGAGAGATGAAATGAAAAAAAAACTAGGTTGTGCATTGATTATCGAAAATTAAATGCTATTTGTAAACTGATGCTGAACCTTTACCACAATTGACATTGTTAGATAAATTAACTAATGCTAAAATATTTTCAACTTTAGATCTTGCATCAGGTTATTGGCATATCCCCTTCGCAGAAAGGATAAAGAAAAATTAGCTTTTAGTACAAATGAAGGTTTATATGAATTTCCAAGTTCTCCCTTTGGTTTTCAAGGTGCCACTGCAATATTTAATCGTATACCATCCGTAGAATTTTAAACAAACATAAATGTTTATTCAACTTTTGCATGTCATTATTTTGATGACATAATTGTTTCTCGATTCTTTAAGGGGAACACTATGCTCATTTAGAACAAATATTAAAATTTGTGAAAAGAAAAACTCAAACTAAAAGTTTTCAAAATGTGTTTTCGCTAAAAGATAAAATAAACTTTCTTGGCTATGAAATTAAAGAGGTTGCATCACTCCCTGAATGATAATCATAATATTGAAAGTATTCAAGAAATTGCAGCCTCAAAAAATGTTAAGCAACTAGAGGTTTCTTAGTTTCCAGTTAACGTCTATAACAAATTCATTGATTCTTATGCTAAAATTCAAGAGACCTTTAAATCAACTTCTAAAGAAGGATAAACAATGGCATTGGACTGCAGAATGCCAAGCTTTTGAATTGCTAAAAAATAAATTGGTAACTAAACCTGTATTACCGTTAAGCATGACCCTAAATTACCTCTTCATGTGTTCTGTGATGCTTCTCAAGAGTGGCAATTGGGGCAATTTTGAAACAACCTGATAGTTCTGGCCAATCTTCACCCGGTGTCATATCATTCTAGAACTTTACGTAGTTATAGAAAAGAATTATTGCATCACGGAATTGGAATGTTTGGCTATCGTAGATGCCCTTGATAAATTTATTATTATTTTACATGGTAAAAGTTCATAATCCATACTGATCGTACTGCTCTTGTTTGGCTTAAAAAATAAAATTTAAGGGAAGAAGATTGTTTCGTTGGTCTTTAAAATTAAGCATGTTCGATTGAAGTTAAATATTTAAAGAACAGCAAATGTTGAAGCTGATATGTTATCAAGGCATCCCTGCACTTGGCATATCCCATTCTGTACATTTTACTTGAATTAGATGGAGATAAAGAGACACATCAAAATTTGAACAATTTGGATAATTCTAAATATAAGAAAATTAATGATGTCCTTGTCCTTAAAAGGAAAAATTTATTTAAAATAGTTGTACCTTTCTCCTTCACAAGGCGAAAAGTTTTGCAAAATACTCATGAACAAATTTGGGCATCGGGTATAAAAATGAGTAAATCTAATTACTCCTCAATACTATTGGCCTCACGTGTAGGATATTTCAGTTTTTATCAAACACTGTGATGTTTGATAATTAAATAAAAGAAAAAGGCAAAAAAAAGGTTTGGTCTTTTTTACAGACTGCCACCCACAGATCGACCTTTTGAACTCGATCGATACTGTTGGAGGATTTAACTACTATAATTCAACTAAAAATATCTGCGCCCAGTAATTGATCATTTTTTGACTCGTTATGTTTTGGTCTTTCCTTCTAAAGTGAAACAACAGAAACTTATGCTAATTGTCTAAAACAAGTTTTCAAATTCAAGTACCAGCTAAATTGTTAAGTGATAAAGAAATGGTGCTTTACTCATCTAGAATTCAAACGCTTCCTTAGAAATTACAATGTTCAACACTTGTTAACATCTTCACATCACCCACAAACAAATGGGAAATGTAGACGAGGTAAGATCAGTCCATTAACTAAATTAAAAATGTAAAATAAATTCTTCTCCTACAAAATTCCTTGGACTAAACTTCTGGAACGGAGTTATTAATGAGTATAATTTAAACCCTCATTCTGTCACAAAAATTTCCTCCTGCATATTTGTTGGCACTTTACCATATTCCCTCCATTAACTCAAAATCAATTTTTTATCCTTCAGTTGGAAGAAGCGGGAAATTGGCCAAAACAGAATACAATAAGAGTATCATGATAAAGAGCAAAATTAAATATGATATACGTTTCATTGACTCTCCTTTTAAGGCCAGGTGACATTGTAATGTAGCTGGGAATTTAATTATCGAATCGCAGAAAGAATATCTCCGGTGTTTTTGAGCTATGAAATAGTAAAAAAGCTTTTTTCTGAGTGAAACTGGATTTCAGCCAGTTAAAGTGACAGTTAATTGTGTGTTAGAACTTAAGTAGAAACAATTTTACGGATTAAATTTTGAGTGGCGTTTTTAAAAATTAGGAATGTGTTAAATTATTACAATTTCTCGTACGACAGCAGGGCCCTTGCTATCGCAGACACTGCGAAGCTGGAAAAGCTTAGAATTTTTTTTTTAACGTTGAAAGATTTATTTAATTGCTTATCATGGCTTGATATTTATAGACATTAAATATGCAGCAAGATATGAAAATAATTTCAATGAAAACAAGTTACTTCTTGGATACAGTTCTTGAAGGATCTTGGTGCATCTAAAACATTCTGAATGTAAACACTTCAACAAGCTATACGTAAATACAAATTGTTTCAAGAATAATATTTTAAGCGAAAGAGATATGCAGCAAAAAGGAAAAAAAAAATTATGATACAAATGTTGAATATCAACGATTAGATTTTCTAATTTTAGTATAATTAAATTCTTCATGAACAAGATTATCTTGATAAAATGTTTGTTTTTCTGAATTCAAAAAAAAAAAAAATTAAATATTGACAAGTGTCGTGATAGGTAGGTATGGCAATAAAAATATGACTTAATTTATTTTTGATAAAGTGAAGAATTTTCTGTTTAGGAAGAAAGATACGATGGGGTATTATAGCCCGCAGAGATGAGCATTTTTGGTTTTGATGATCAAACTCTGTACTAATCCACATCGCAAAATCTCCTGAGAAAATTGTTTCTTTTTATTTTTTTAAAAACCTAACTACCCTCTCAATCTGTTATAGCAGTCGAAAGTACAAAAGCTGATCTCCCGAGGCCTCAGAATGGAGGAAGTTGGTGGTTTTTTTATGCATTATTTAATTTCTCTGATTAGAGTTCAATTTGTTTTATTTACTTTTCTTTTAAGTCATGTAATATAAGTTATTTGCCATACTCCAACAACACATTTAAATCTGATTTTGCACATAGTAAACTTATGAATCAATTAAAATTTATGTGAATTATAAAATTTTCAGCATTTTAGACATTTTGATTTATAAACATTTAAGCCATTTTTTTAATGCGCATTTTTTAAAAAAATAAGCACTTTTTAGTAAAATCAAAAGTGAAAATATTATTTTCAGATTCACATGGGATTTCATTTCAAAATATAATAATGCAGAATAAAAACTATGACCAAGTAATAACTCAAATTTGCAACCAGGACTTTGCATCGTAATACTCCAAATTTTTAAAATAATCATTCGCAAAACATCTTGTATATCAGCAAGAACTATCTTAATTTTCAACATTAAATATAATGAATTTCAAAATTTAACATGCACACTGCAAGAGTATTTTCAAATTTAACTCAACTCTTCAACTTTTCACTCATTACCTTCAAAACAAAACTATTTCAAATATAATTTTAAATCAGTTGAAAATCAACCAGAAAATATAAATAAATACTTAATTAATCGTAAAGTATAGAAACCAATATATAAAATGAAAATCAACAAATATTTTTAAAACATAATGAACCAAAATCAATTTTTCAATAGTAAAATAGAATTTATAAGAACATAATTAAGTTGAATATTTGCAATTAAAAACTGTTGTTATCTATACACAATTAGCAGCCGCATTTTTTGTTTTGAAGAAAACAGCACTATTGAAGAGAACTTAAGCAATCTTGCGTTCGTGTTGAAACCGAAATTACCACTTGAACACGGCAAGAACTTATTTTTAAATGTTGAAGAACATTATTCACATATTTTTCTCTCTGTGGATGAAACAGAAGGATGTATTGCAGATCCGAGCGATGAGCTTTTTTCATGCCCATTCTTTCTTCTATTGATGTGATTTTACACGAAACAACACTTTAGCAGAACCGAGTGATGACAAATGGAATGTGTCTGGATAGCATCAAACGAAAGGAATTCGAATTTATAGTAGAATTACATAAAACATTTCTGTAGAATTTTTGAGCTGGCATATTATGTATGAAGAACTCGTTTAAAACATGGAAGAGACTTTAAATTTTTATCAACTCGAAATCCATTTTTCGTCGTCACACAGATAACTAATCCTGGTGACTAAATATAATGATATTTCATCATGTGCAGTGTAGAGTAGACATCTTAGTAAACAGGCAGTCGTTGAAGTCCAAATCAGTTTATTTAATTTATTTCATAAGTTTCAGCTGGTTTTAAATATTTTTGATTAATATCAAGCCATATTTTAAAATAAAAACGCAAAGCGCGGTCACCGGCAACAAAAGAAATAAGCCACGCCGAAGCGGGGCGTCTGGTAGGAAGGCTACATGATTTTGAAAAAAGAAAGTTGCACCATCGCAGCGAGATTAAGTAGTATTGGAAAAAAGGGGAATTCCCGATCGTTAGGGAGCGGTTGAAACTGGATTTCAGCCAGTTAAAGTGACAGTTAATTGTGTGTTAGAATTTAAGTAGAAATAATTTTACGGATTAAATTTTGAGTGGCGTTTTTTAAAATTAGGAAAGTGTTAAATTATTACATATATATATATGTAATAATATCACTTAATTTTATTTCAAATTTTAATTTTATATATTTTTAAGTCTTAATGTATTCCAAAATCACTTTTCTTAAACTCCAGTTTCGTTCTATTTCCTGCACTGGAGGTATATTAAATCTCTCGTCTTGGCATATTTATTACTAAAAGAATATTTTAATCGTTTTCACGCGCGCACAAATCGCGAAATCAGCGACTCCTTGACGCCATGCATCTTCCCTAAAACGCTTACGTAAGTTATTAGAAAAGCCAATATTCCGTTTACTTTGATCACGTGTTATATTGTTATTCCCTTATCTGAGAGAATCGAGGATTTTCTGTACACACTTTTACTTAAAACTTCAACTAAGATGTTGGTATGTCCGCCAATCTCCAAAATATTTTTATAATAAAGCAAAGTGGTTAACAACTCGGCTATTTTATGACTGCAACAACGAATACATTATATATATATAACAAATAAGATCTATATGCTTTTACCAATAAACTTCAGTCTTTCCATTGAAATTTAACATTGATTGATTTTCATGACATTGATATTTTCCACAAATCTTCTTGAATTGCAGCATTATTGCGCATTCGGTGCGTTTGTGTTTTATATTATCCTCCACTTTTGTTTATTTTCTCCCTATAATAACTCTTGGCATTTTCTTTCCGCAGATTTTTTTCTTTACATTTTGTGAATTAAGAATGTTTATGTTGATTATGTTGCTTTTACAATTCTGTTATGATTGTTTCTTTTTTGTTTTATTTCACTGAATGTTGATGTCACCGCTCTTAGCGCACACTATATTCGGTTATGCTTTTTACCTTCAGGTTTTTTTACTCTATGAAATTATGCCCTATAAATTTCTAGATAATGGCAAGATGGGTTCAATCATTTCACAGGAGTCCTGTCCTCGGTACTTGGTTGCTTCAGGGTCCACCTTGGATCACGCAACCCCGTTGTTCCATTTTTTTCGTGTAACATCAAAAAAATATTTCTATTTGCTGTAAAATAAGAAAATGCAATGACTCAAGGTGTAAAACATGCCCCCTTTTCGACCAAAATCTTGTTTCCCCAGGCACCTTCAACTAATTTTGGATGTAAAATGTTTAATTCGATATATTACCTCAAATGTGGTTTATGTGACATGGGATATGTAGGACAAACCAGCAATACCCTTAACATTAGGATTAATTCACATCGTTCCGAAATTAAACATAATAAGAAAGAAAAATTCAACATAGAATTGAACCACTTCCAGAAGCACGATTTCAGCCAAGTCTGTCTATATGTGCTAGATATTATACCAGATAAAAAAAAAAACATGATTAGAAATGGAAATCTTCTACATGCTAAAACTGAAAACTATTGCCCCATTTGGACTTAATGAGATATTTCAAAATAAAATGATCAATCTTAACAACTGTTATACATCACAACTTTTCGGTACTAGCCATAACATAAACAAAAGAGGTTGCAGATGTAGCGGTAAAAATAAGAAAAATTATAATAGATTATCAAAAGAAGAACGGAATTATTCGCTATATCAAGAACTAAAAACAATTGAAAACGATTTCAATAAGAGTTTTAACTACAAACCCGTAAAAAATTTCATCTTCTCTATTAAAAATAAACTATGCCATATTTTTGAAAATATTCTACATATTTACAAAACTGATAATCAACACTTTCCTCTTCTCCACAATGATCTATTTAAAGCAAGGATAGCAAAATTACATAAGAAAAAGTCAGAGCAAACCATTATATATATGGCAATTAACTTCAAAAATCCAATATTCGATAAATTTAAATTAAACTCTGCACTTAAAGAAAATTATAACTTATTCCCAATAAAAATATACAAATAAACAAATGCCTGAAATATGACACACCATTTGGAAGGAGGGTCTTTAATTATAATTCTTTCTGTAAAAATATAGAAAAGATTAGAATCAATGTTCAATGTCATTGCAACAAAGAAAAATATAAAAATTATGTGGATCCTTTTCATAAACACATCCTTACTGGCAACCTAAATATTAGAGATAACGAAGAATTAAGGTCAATAATGAATAAAGGTAGCAAATTTCGTCTTATTTTCAAAATTTCGTCAAAAAACATTTTAAAAAGTTTTCTCAATGACCTAGATAGTTTTTGCCTAAAAGTTGCTCATAAATTTGACACACCTGTGCAGTTTTTCACCGAATGGAAATGTAAGATGTATTCCAACTTTAAACACTTCATAAAAAACAATTACAGGCAAATCAATTCAAGAAATGAACCTACGATTAAAAAAATTAACAAAACATGCAATGATAAAAATTCAATCAAGAAACAAATTCAGCGCACCTTATAAATAACCTTAATAGTAATAAAATTCCTACCTCCTTCTACGAACCTTTAATACTTTAGATATAAGTTTAAGATGTAAGTAAAGGATTGCATATTAGAGCCATGCTGGCGCAGTTTTAATACTGTGGTAGGGTCTCTCAAGCCATACAGGTCTAATGTGATTACCTCGAAAACGCATCTTTCAGTCGTTTATTAATGGAATTCAAATATTATTTAACACTTACCGTTTTCTCCTTAATTTTTAAATACACCCTTTTGTCATCATTTTCCCTTTTTTATCATCATATCTTTAATCTTCATCGTTTTCTCAAAGTACATAGCTCTCATCTTTGTTTCCATCGATATCTCAATCTTAATCGAAACTCCCCCAACTCTTTAGAAGTTTGACGCAAAAGAAAGTAACTTGATATTACGTAAACATCCGGACCCTACACGACGCGTTCCATTCACTTCTTTGTCCTTTCTTCCGTTGACTGCATCCCTCAGTTTTAAGCACGTAAAATTATTTCTAATATTTGGTATTTCATTCGAATTCTTGGTCTATCATAATGCTCGGGGTAAAGGCAGTGTTTTTAGCTTTATGCTAGCAATGTTCGCAGAAAGCAATATGATTTCTCTAATTTTTAAACGGTTCGTATATATTTCATTTATTTACCCCTGATGAGCATCTATACGCTTTTACCGATAAACTACAGTCTTTCTATTTAAATTTAACACTGATTGATTTTCATGACATTGATATATATATGTAATAATCTCGCTTAGTTTTATTCCAAATTCTAATATTATATTTTTAAAATCTTAATGTATTCCAAAATCACTTTTCTAAAACTTCTTTTTCGTTCTTTTCCCGCGCTGGAGGTATATTAAATCTCTCATTTTGGCATATTTATTACTAAAAGAATACTTAATTGCTTTCACGCGCCGACAGAAAATCATGACGGCGTCTCTTTGGCACCAAACTTTTTTCCCTGAAACGCCTACGTAACTTATTAAAAATACCCAATATTCCCTTCACTTTGATCACGTGTCCATATGTTATTCCCTTATCCCAGAGAATACAGGGATTTTTCTGTGCACTCTCGCTTGTAACCTAAACGGAGATGCACGTGTCCACCACTCTCCTATCGATAATAAAAAGAAATTAGTTAATTACTCGGCCTATGTTTATTTTCAACGACTACAATAGCGAAAACATTTCAAGAGTCGGCAGGATAATACTGCACGGCGAAAAAGAAATAATCTAAAAATTCAAAAAAATGTAAAAATCTAAAATCGAAATTAACGAATGTGGAGTGGTGGAGTAACGATAGAACAAGACAGTGCATCAACGGCGGCTTCTATGGAAATCTCAATGGCGCCTTCCATGGAAATCATCTATGCCGTAATCGTAAAATTGCATTCAGCATGGATCTTGAAGTCGATAACAAAGAAGAGAAATCGACACTGCCACTGCCCAGTCACTATCAAATCTTCAAAAATTCCAGTCCTGTGCCCATATTACCTACCACATTCTGGGTTGTGCTAGTGAGCGCCAATCTACACGGCTACGTCAGTCTTACAATGTTTTTAAAAAAGTGTTTCTGCGTCGAGAATTCATCGAAAAAAATTATTCCATCCGTAGTGATTGCATTTTTGAGTGAAAAGAAATTTTTTTTGTGTGTGACAAGTAATGTGCGAATTAGGTGTCTACAGCTTCAAAGTGATTCAGTGTGAGCGCGAGTGAAAATAAATGAAAACAAAGGCTGTTTCGGTCAAGATCGCCGATGAAAATTCCCTCAATCTCAGATAACGTAATCATAGTGAGCGTGTTAACACCAAAAAGTGAAAAATTGTTGTTAAGAAATTATTTTTATATAAAATGCTATTTTAAAATAATAAATTTCTTAAATTTTGAATTTTAACTATTTCTTTAGTGTGTTTTTGCTGGTACCAGTTTAAATTACTTGATCATTTACTTTTTTTTTTAAAAAAAATCTGCTATATATGTTTAATATTTGTAAATTTTTCTTATCTATAATTTTTGAAAACTGACGTCAGTATAACAAATTAAGATATTTTATTGTGTTTAGAAAAGTATATAAATCTAAGATATTTTATTGTGTTTAGAAATTTATGCAAATATAAGATTTATTTTATTTGAATGATTCTTAGATCAGGATTGAAAATGTCTAACCCTAATGATAAAAATAAAGAAACGGTAAATAGTAGTGCCAATACTGATGTACCCATGGAAAATATCCATATAAGTGACCCACACATAATTCCTTTTGACTCTGAAAATGGAATGAAGATGGAATTATGGCTACAGTATTTTAATGACATATGCAAACAGCATAATAAAAATGAAGATTGGAAAGTCAAACACATATCGAAATTCCTTAAAGGTTCTGCACTAACACATTATATCAATTATTGTTTAAATATCCGTAATTTTGATGATCTCTGCTCTGTTCTTACTGAAAAATTTTTGCAGCCCATTGTAGTCAACTTTGCAGATTTTTCACAACATTATTTAAAGAAAAATGATGATTTGTTTAAATATTTCCATGAAAAATTAAATTGTGGAAGACAATTGGGTCTTCCCCCTCAGCTTATTTTAGAAGGACTTACAGATGGGTTACCTACCCAATTCAAACAATTAATGACAGCTCAAACCCCTAATACACCTACAGAATGGCTCACGTTAGCTACGAAACTTTTCAAAATTCAAGAGTCTTCTGAGCAAAGTGCAGTCGTGAATAATGAACCGACAATGGTTAACTAGACCAAACTTTAGTCCTAGATAATCAACATTTGTACCTCGACCACAAAATTCTTTTTTTTGGCCAAATTTCCAAAATTTTTCGAGGTCGCGTCCAAATAATTTTGCTAATCCTCATTCTAACACTTTTATGAATCAAAGATTTAGATAAAATCATAATGCTCATTTTCAAAATAGGTTACCTTCTTCTCCATGCAGAATTTGCACCAGACAAGGTATTCCTAATGCATACCATTGGACTCAATTGTGCCCATTGAGACAACCCCAGTTTTCTTGTGATTTGCCTATAACAAATAACTCTGTTTCCCAGTGCACAGGAAACTCGGTTATTTCATCACAAGTAACAAATGGCAGTGAAAACACTGCTAGTGACAGACAAAACCCTTCAACTGAGGCCTCTGGCCCAGTTCATTGACAATTATTAGTGTCCGGGCACATTTCAACTTTACCAAATACTTCAAACTTGATACATTTATCTATGTCACATACTTTACTTGATAATGTTAACATTGTTATTGACACAGGATCCACTCTTTCTCCCATATCTGCAGATATAGTCAATAAACTTAATCTACCGAGACAACATACTAGGCCTGTCAGAATAAATCAAGCCCATGGCAACTTTCAACTTACCCAAATATGTGACGTTTATTTACAAATTGGCCAAATAAATAAAAGAATAATGATGTACATCATTGAAAATCATTTACCATATATCATTTTGGGACTGCCTGATTGTAGTCTATATAAACTTGTTATTGATTGTGATAAAAATGAAATATTACAAAATGGAAAATATATTATAAATCAACATACAAAAATAAATAATCAAATGTCTTTGCATATAGAAGAAAATACAAATAACAAAGTGGATAATCAGGATGGCATAGTTAATACCTCAGAGGAAATTTTTCCACCTTTGATTGTTAAACAACTATCCCCTCCAATCTTATCACTTTTGTCAGAATATTCCCATATCTTCCCTAAAAATAAATATGATGTAGAGAAAATTAGAATAGAACCCACTAGGATAAATTTGACATCAGACTTGCCAGTCTCCCAGAGAGCATACAGAACTTCAGCTACTGAAGAGGTTGAAATAAATAAACAAGTAAAGAATTTATTGGCTGCAGGTTTAATTAAAGAATCAAATAGTTGTCACTCCTCTCCTGTCACGTTGGCTTATAAGAGAGATGAAATGAAAAAAACTAGGTTGTGCATTGATTATCGAAAATTAAATGCTATTTGTAAAACTGATGCTGAACCTTTACCACGAATTGACACATTGTTAGATAAATTAACTAATGCTAAAATATTTTCAACTTTAGATCTTGCATCAGGTTATTGGCATATCCCCCTTCATGAAAAGGATAAAGAAAAATTAGCTTTTGTTACAAATGAAGGTTTATATGAATTTCAAGTTCTCCCTTTTGGTTTTCGGAATGCCACTGCAATATTTAATCGTACCATCCGTAGAATTTTAAACAAACATAAATGTTCAACTTTTGCATGTCATTATTTTGATGACATAGTGATTTTCTCGAATTCTTTAGAGGAACACTATGCTCATTTAGAACAAATATTCAAAATTTGTGAAAAAGAAAATATCAAACTAAAGTTTTCAAAATGTGTTTTCGCTAAAGATAAAATAAACTTTCTTGGCTATGAAATTAAAGAGGGTTGCATCACTCCTGATAATCATAATATTGAAAGTATTAAAAAATTGCAGCCTCCAAAAAATGTTAAGCAACTTCAGGGTTTTCTTGGTTCAGTTAACGTCTATAACAAATTCATTGATTCTTATGCTAAAATTCGGGAACCTTTAAATCAACTTCTAAAGAAGGATAAACAATGGCATTGGACTGCAGAATGCCAAGAAGCTTTTGAATTGCTAAAAAATAAATTGGTAACTAAACCTGTATTACAATTGTATGACCCTAAATTACCTCTTCATGTGTTCTGTGATGCTTCTCAAGTGGCAATTGGGGCAATTTTGAAACAGCCTGATAGTTCTGGTAATCTTCACCCGGTGTCATATCATTCTAGAACTTTACGTAGTTATGAAAAGAATTATTGCATCACGGAATTGGAATGTTTGGCTATCGTAGATGCCCTTGATAAATTTTATTATTATTTACATGGTAAAAAGTTCATAATCCATACTGATCATGCTGCTCTTGTTTGGCTTAAAAATGTAAAAAATTTAAGGGGAAGATTGTTTCGTTGGTCTTTAAAATTAAGCATGTTCGATTATGAAGTTAAATATTTAAAGAGAACAGCAAATGTTGAAGCTGATATGTTATCAAGGCATCCTACTGCCCAATATATCCAACATTCTGTACATTTACTTGAATTAGATGAGATAAAGACACATCAAAATTTAGACAATTTGGATAATTCTAAATATAAGAAAATTAATGATGTCCTTGTCCTTAAAAGGAAAAATTTATTTAAAATAGTTGTACCTTTCTCGCTAAGGCGAAAAGTTTTGCAAAATACTCATGAACAATTTGGGCATCCGGGTACTCAAAAAATGATAAATCTAATTACTCCTCAATACTATTGGCCTCACATTAACCAGGATATTTCAGTTTTTATCAAACACTGTGATGTTTGTCAATTAAATAAAAAGAAAAGGCAAAAAAGGTTTGGTCTTTTACAGACTTTGCCACCCACAGATCGACCTTTTGAATATCTTTCGATCGATACTGTTGGAGGATTTAACTACTATAATTCAACTAAAAAATATCTGCACTTAGTAATTGATCATGCAACTCGTTATGTTTGGTCTTTCCCTTCTAAAAGTGAAACAACAGAAACTTATGCTAATTGTCTAAAACAAGTTTTTCAAATTCAAGTACCAACTAAATTGTTAAGTGATAGAAATGGTGCTTTTACCTCATCTAAATTCAAACGCTTCCTTAGAAATTACAATGTTCAACACTTGTTAACATCTTCACATCACCCACAAACAAATGGGAAATGTGAACGAGTGAATCAGTCCATTGTAACTAAATTAAAATGTAAAGTAAATTCTTCTCCTACCAAAATTCCTTGGACTAAACTTCTGGAACGAGTTATTAATGAGTATAATTTAAACCCTCATTCTGTCACAAAATTTCCTCCTGCATATTTGTTATTTGGCACTTTACCATATTCCCCTCCATTAACTCAAAATCAATTTTATCCTTCAGTTGAAGAAGCCAGGAAATTGGCAAAACAGAATACAATAAAGTATCATGATAAAAACAAAATTAAATATGATGCTCGTTTCATTGACTCTCCTTTTAAGGCAGGTGACATTGTAATGTATGAGGAATTTAATTATCCGAATCGCAGAAAATTATCTCCAGT
>BGPR01000289.1:70115-173652 GCA_013235015.1 Araneus ventricosus
CACTGCCACGGATTTCGATACGATGGGGCATTCATACGTCGTCAGAGATGTCCGAACTGTTCAACGGACCGTCATTAATATGGGCTCTAGTAGTTCACGAAGGCCCACCGGTACTCGTTAGCGGTGACTGCACGATACAATGTTTACGCTCTGAGCCCTGACACACTACCATTGGATTGATGACTGGAAACACGTTGCCTGGTCTGACGAGTCTCGCTTTCGCAATTAATGGACGGATGCACGTGCACGAGTATGTGGACTGATCACTAATCCATAAACCCCAGTGCTTGTCATCATCAGGGATGTTCAATCTGGTGGAGCCTGTAGATGGTTGCGGGACGCAGTGGCAGGAATGGGACCCCCTGATGTTCTAGACGACTCTTTGCAGTACTCTAAGCATCCTGTCCGATCACTACACTCATTACATGTCCATTGTCATCTCCAAGATTTGATGTGACACCGTAGGACAATGCGACACCCTCAATGTGGCGAGGAGCTGTGACCAGTGGCCCGGATAATACTCTTCTGACTTGTAACACTTCCTTACCTAAAATCGGTGAGATGAATATTATTGAAGATATCCGGGATGGTATTCCCATTCCGTACTTGATTTTTGGGTGAAGAAAAGTAGAGTTCGATTTCATTTGGTTAGCTCCAAAGTTTGGATCTTCGCAGCTAAGAGGTACACAAAACGCGAACTGAATTTGTTTAGGTTGTTGCTATTCGTCTCTGTGACTTTCAATTAACTATTCCAACTTGTTGCTCATTGGCTCTTTATCGAGTGCCTTTCTTCTTCTTTTCAACCGCGATAAAGATGACTTGCACAGAGCATACCTCTTGTCATGGATATTCAATCTGGTACATCTGCCTTCAAATTTATAAGCTACGCTGAGCGTGACGCCTCTGTGACCAGACAGTCGCTCAATTTCTTTCATACTCAAAATCATAAGGAATGGGAATATGCATCTGAAGCCTTTGTTACATCCGCAAGGGAATGCATCTCCGCCACCATGCATTCATGCATTTCGTGACTGTCCTGGAAGGGATGAAATGGGTGAATTGCCTCAAGATACCTTCAGACATTAATGAGTCCATGCCCTCGTGCTTCTGGTTTTCGCACTTGCGTGGGGCCCTAACACGATATTAGGCAGGTGTATCATTTTTTTCGGCTTCAGTGTATATATAAATCAAATATCCAACGTTCACCCTCCATAGGTTTTACTCCATCAGATTGTAGCAAATATAGGCGATTTTTTGATTTATCGGAAATAAGATTTAGATATTATGTCTGATCTTGTTAGCCAAATTCCAGACATCATCTCCCTTCCCCATAAAACAGTTATCTGTGAATTTCCAGGGTCACCCTACTTGTTCTCATTTTCTTTCTTTCTCTTCCAACAGCTCATGAAATCGGATTTTAGCCCATCATTTGCTAATTGGTAAATTTTAAAATAGTTGAAAAGTAGATGTGGTGAATAGGTGTAGAGAGAGAACCTTGGAATCTATTTTAGTCGTCCCTTCTCATCCTTTGGATTTGTGGTCATTTGTGAAAGGTGAGAAAAGGCAATTTTATTTTATAAGAACATTATTTTAAACCTTTTTTTTTACTTCAACTTAATTTTACCTGTATCACTATTTATACCGTGCATCATTGCCTACATCTGATTAATACCGAAGCGGCAACAATGCTCATAAAAGCAGAAGTATTTTAAGGTGTCTCTTTCATTTCAAGAAGTTTATATCAATGAGAATGCACGGCATATATTTCTTTTTTAAAAAAAATCTTGTTTTAACCGATTTCCCATTTTTACCTCTCTGCTGGCTCTCATGGTGTCTTTATTCCATTTTCTTTTTTTCCCAGATCTTGTAAGTTATGAAATCTAACTATAATAAACATTATTCTTTTATAGACATATACAGGGCGAGGCAGAGGATGTACAGGACATACATATATACAGGATGGTAGAGAAGGGGCCATATAATTAGATGATTAGAATCCTGAGGCATGAACGCAAGTTAATTGTCCTAAGGCCAGAAAAGCAACACGAAATTGTTTTAATTGTCGCGCGATACCTTGTTCAAGAAATGTCTATGGCATCCACCGTTTTCATCACAAGTTCAAACTGAGAAATAGGCATCCGTGCAAAAGACGGAGGTGGGACTGCTAGATGTGTCGTAAATGTTGACAGCTATCTCAATTCAGCTAGTTTGCAATCGACCATTGAACACAACATAGCCTTAGAGTAATCTGCGTCAGAAATCAGAATGATTAAGATCAGATCTTTGGCCGCAAATTTGTTGGAAAAAAATATTGCTGATAATCCTATCATTTTTTGAAAGTGGCTGCGAAGCCGTTTAACAGGATTTGTGCAAATGCGCGTGGAGTGCACGCTTCTGTATAAAAAATTCTGCACCCAGCGTATGAGCTGTTGGAAGGCTGAACTGCGGTTGTGCAAAGATGTCATAGTGTACACATCATTGACAATACAGGTAACATGGACCCAGACATCTCTGGAAAAAGAACGGACTTTCAGGAGGAGGACATTAACTGCCGAAATGATCTTGAAGCTCGTTTTGATTCTACTATTTATTTTTTCAGTGAGTTCGAGCCATGCATATTGGTACATGTCACAGTTGGTTTAGGACTGCTAACCAGCTGCAATAGCTGTCTCATTGGGTAGCTGATCTCTGGTACCTGAACCCAGTGTAGTCTTGAAACGTGTAAAGAGCCGGCATTTATTGCTAAAATTTTGAACTACATTTTTTTTTCTTCTGTCATACTTCTCCCCTCGAGTATATGTCACCAAATTATCACGCCATCTGAGAACGTTCTTTTACAGCTTTTTGAAAAGTTGAACTTTAATTATAATCACCTTGTATATTAAAAATTTTATAAAATGAAATGCCATGCATAAACTTTCTTAAAACAATAGTCAGTCCTCTTACTGCGTTATATTCCTATTATACTTGTGATTTATTTTGCATACATTCTGAATTTCTATTTTAGATCTTTTTAATTTATAAAAAACAGCAATTATAATAATCATTTCAAACTGCTTTAGTTATGGCAGGAATAAATAAACTAGAATTAAGGTAAAATTCTAATCTATATTTAAATTAAATAATTTCATGCCAATACATCACAAAACAAAAAACTTATTTTATTAAATACTGAATCAATTTTTCATGACATTGCCTTGGATTTTAAATTAATTATTCTACCAAACTATTAAAAATATAATTAATTTTTTTTGTTTGTAAGGTTAGAAAAAATTAAACAAACTGCTATTAATGAAGAAACATTTTAAAAATTCACTTTCAATTGTTGGAAGAAAAGTGAATAGCGGAAATTAATTTTAACATTAACTGCTAGATTTGCTGTACAACTAATTGTGAAACTTAACTCAAAATATTTCGTCATAATTTTACGAAATAAATATTTTGTCTTCTTGATCTATCTATTAATTAATACTTCATTTTCTAAACCTTTTTCAGTTTTGGGCTTTAAAAAATTTAAGTAATGAAATGAAAATATGGCTGAGATATTTCTGTCTGAAAAGAGGTCATCGAATGTAAAAAGTTTAAGTCCTGAGCTATAGAAATATATGTTATCATATATTCAACGTTTGGAAGGAAGTCGACGAAAATGAGAGCAGTACAAGTTTAAATTGATTTTTAATTTAAAAGAATAAAAAAAACTCAAATATGAAATTGTAATTTAAAAAGCAAAATCTGGTTAAGGAAAATGAAAATCGCTATCGTTCTAGAATAATTAAAAAAAAAAAAAAAAAAATCAGAGGTGTGTGGACTGAATGAATCTGGAAAGCCGTCCCGGTACCGTTTTATTTACAAGAAATAGTTAAAACTCTAAAAACCTCCAAAACAGCGCTACTTTGTCACCCAGGTGAGCGTTACGCACTGTTTAATCAGACATCAAACCACTGATGAAATTGTTCTGTTGACGAGCATTCTGTGTTATAGTAAGATTTTAAAAATGAAGGCAAATCCTTGTTGTGAAATTTATATTTTAATCCTTCTCGATGTCTACTTTAATTTAGACTCACTATAATTTCATTGTTCTGGGTGCATCATGCGAATCTGCTATCCTCTGATCCTTCAGCCAAGACTCATACTAATGAACTAGATGCAGCCCAATTTGGATTTTGAAATGAGTACCTGGTTTAACTTCTTGGAAATTCTCTACTATAGAGTAAAGAAACCATGAACTGAATCCACCGAATCCAAACCAAAAAATATAAATAATTTTGTGTTAAATTTTATCATAAAATATTAATCTGAGTTCTTTATTTGAAAACTCAGGTTTTATATGTGAACATAAATCATTGATATATTTTAAGAATTTTAGATCAATAAAAAGAACACTTCATAAAAAAGCTATATTTTTATTTTATTTATTAGTTTTTGCTATCATTACATTTTCATAGATCATACATTTTTTAGTTCAATCATACATTTATACTTTAGAATCTGAGTTAAAAGTACAATTTCATTTCCATTATACTAAAATATCATTTTCTACAACTGAAAAAGACAGTTTTGATCACAAATTCAATTATTACATGTGAAAAGAAATGGCATCTAACTCAAAGAAGTATTGAAATTAGTAATACACTATATTACACTCTGGATAATAATAAAAAATATGAGTTGAATACCAAACCAAGCTTGATTTATATAAAATATAACATTTTTAATAACTCATTTTTGTTAAATATATTACAATATGTTGGAATTTTAATCATTTCGAAGTGTCCTACCTAATCATGTTTTTATTCTTAGATAGTTAATGAATAATTATCGTTAAGTGTCAAATTTCGTACCCCATGTATACAATACTGACATTTTATAATTTTTTTGTAAACTAACTGTATTTCAAAAACACCGAGAGATTAATCATAATACAGGAGCAAAAGGATTAACTTAGATGAAAGAAACCATCATGTACACATTATATTGACTTTGTTACTTTCAAAATTTTGCTAACAAGTTCTTGTGGCACTCTTATTGCCAGTGGCAACTTTATAAATTTGGATTACAATTTTCGAATCTTTTCCAGTGTCCTACAAAAGGCTGATACACATTTCTTGAGTATCATCTGAAGACTTTCCCTTACAGGATAGTAACTCCTCTGAGAAGTTTTCCAGCTATCTCAGTTAATCTAGAAAAAGGGAAAAATAATACATGAAGTAAAAAGAAATTTATTTTAAATACATAATTACGCTTAATTTACATTATAGGTTTCCTACCAAAAATTTAGTAGCTGCTTCTAAAACAATAACAAAAAGTATCTTATGAGGCTGAAAACCCCGTGACTTCTTCTGAAGGGAAATAAAACAGCATAAATTATGAGACAAGTAAAATTTTGTCATTGGGACAAGATGAAATATAGAAAGAAGATATATAAATGAATGCATGTATAATGAATGGGGCATCATCACAAAAATGATGTGAAACGTTTAGTTGAGCAAGATTTTTTTTTTTTTTTTTTTGATTTTTTGAACCTCCTAAGTTGTAAAACAATTCTAACCTTAAATCTTTTCAAATAATCAAGCATTTCTTCCCATTTACTACTTCTAGATATTTAAAAAAAACAAGTGCTTGACATAAACTAATATTCATTCTGCCCTTTTGTTTTAAATTAGTTATCTGATAAGTTTTGGTGATTATCCAAACTATTGACATTGCAAAATTTTTAGCATTTTTAGAAATAGTATACGAAATAAACGTCAAATAATTAACAGAACCAGCAACAAAAAAACAACACGCTAGTTAAATTGAAATGATATTTTGATTTAGTGTTCATAAATGGATAAATTGAAGTAAGAGTAGGCAATAATTTCTTAAACTCAAAGAGTTTTCTGATAAAACCTTCTGTAAAAGACTATCAATTCCGAAATTAAAAGAATATATAGCTTAATAACAAACTTATCTCTGAACTTTTAAATGAAATATATATTACCATTAGCAAAATTGTTCGTTGAAGTTCATAACATCTGCAACAAATTCCTCCCTCTAGAGATCGTGTATCTTCTAGTGTCACAAATCAAATCTCTGGTTCAGATTTGAATCAGTTTCAATTTGACGATAATGACACCTTTATCATGAATTATTTATTTCATAAATAAAAGGCAAAATATAAACAAATAAAATAAACAACAAAAGACTGAAAAACTAAAAGAGTTATAAAATAGTTCATTCAAAGGGGACATTTTAATTGTTAAACCATTTTCTTTTGATGGTATGCTACCATAAGATGGTTCTACGAGGAATGAATTAACAACATTTCAAAGTAACTGCAATCATTAGAATAGAAGAATTCGCGGAATATAGTATTTTAATTTTAAAATATCATTTATGTTATTCATGTTCTGGAAACCATTCATGAAATCTAAAATGTATAGCAACACCAACTGAGCAAAAAAATAAAGTTCTATTTGTTTTATTGTCTTCCTCGGAACGACACTAAATTACACTATTCAGTTGTGATACTCTCCACACTTGCAGAAGAACAGTTTGAGTTCCTGAAGATTTCTAGAGATAATAAGAGAACCGTAATTTTCCTATAAGAATAGCCCAAACACGTCCCTTTGAGTTCATTGGAAGAATATCTAGACAATCCCATAAAAAAAATCTGCAGAAAAATCTGAAGGTATTTGAACATGTTTTCAGATTTTCTGCAGAAAAATGTCAGAATATCTGAAGAAAACTATGTTCCAAATACCTTCAGATTTTTCTGCAGAAAAAAAAAAATGTAGAATATCTGAAAAAAAAAAATATGTTCCAAATACCTTCAAATTTTCGGCAGATTTTTTTTCTAACATCAAGGTTTAATTATTAATTTCAATTAATGTAATTATTAATTTCATTAATCATTGTAATTCAACTTACTTGTAAGATGCCGATTCAGATTGTGACAAAACTTCAAACTCTGTCAGGGATTCAAACCCGCATTCCTCTATTTGCAGGCAGGCACGCCAACCACAACGCCGCAAAGGAATACACGAAATTGGATAAATTAATCTATTTGAGTTTTAGCGTCACCATATCTCGTGGATCCATCTAGTGATGTAAAATCAACCAAGGTCAGAATACGTGTTTTAAAGTCAAGTAACTAGATTCTCTGTTTCCAAAATCTGTTTCACTTTCTAACTTTCGGTGTTCTCTCCATCCAAAGATGACTAAGCTCCACTTTTCCTTCTTTTGGAGGAAAATAGCTAATGAAAGACAGTTGGAAAACTAATTGGAAATTAATTAAATTATGGGGAAAAGTTTAAATGGTAAAACATCAAATATTTATTTTAAAGATAATTTTAGAATTCATTTCTTCAGTGGATATTTAAAAAATTTAGTGCCTAAGATAATTTTCGATTGGAAAATTTTTTTGAAACTTCTGTCTGCTGTAGAATTAAACAATAATGATAATTACATTCTAATTTTGTTTATATCCTTTGGTAAAGCCGTACATTAGAGAAACTATGGTGTAAAATATGTATTTAGAGAAATGCAGATATTATGAAATTGCAGTTAAATCTTCAAAAAATCAACAGATAATATAAGTTTAATGATGGTGTGAAAATTCAGCAAATAACTGCAAATTGAATTGAAGACAAAATGCAGGTTTTGAAGTTCAAAAATCTACAGGATATTTAAATAAAAAAAATAAAAATAATTTTTTTTGCAGATTTTATGCAGAAAATTGAAGAAAAATGCTGATTTTTTCGTCTTCAAAAAAATCTGCAGAAATGTTTAAGAAAACTTCAAAAAATGGTAGATTTTTTTTAGCTGATGCATTGAAAGATTCCTTAGTATAAAATAGTCATCCAATCAACTGCGTACAATGTTGTCTGGTCATATTGGTAGATGAGAATGAAACCATTCATGATAATTCACAAGGAAAGGGGCCCTGAAATGTCTGTGGATCTCATCACCATATCCTCGAGCTGACATATCCATTTTGATGATTCACAGGGAAGTTTATCCAGATAATTATTAAATCTCCTTCAAATTAAACAAGTTTGTTTCAAAATACAGGATTATACTGGCAGTACATGGTTCTCCAAATATGACCCATCTATCAGGTTGAACACAAGCAGGATTTGTCTGAGAACAGAGAGACTTGCTGTTAGGGTAACACAAATTATAGATCTAAATGCATACCAATCAGTAATAATATGGAATCAGTTTGAACATTTTGAATTTACAACCTGGTTCAAAGTGATTTAAAACGCTTTCTTATAGAAAGTGAAATTCATATACAGTCGGACTCTGTTTAACAGTCGCTAACTTCCGAAAAAGTTCGTTACACGGAAAATTCTTAAATAGAGATTCACCTTTAAAATACTTAAACTCCTAAAACAGATTTTAAATTCATAAACACGAAATATTATTAAAAAAAGAATTAATCACACCTTTATTTTGTAAATTAATATGTGTTTGTTTTATATATTTTACCTAATAGAAAGAAATCTAAGGAAAACAAGAATAAACCAATATTGTCCAATACATTTATTTTCAATTTTAAAAAATAATTTTATATTAGAATTACATGAATTTTAGCATTCACACTACTAAGGTTGTTGATTTCGCATCAGCTATCATTTCTATCTTCTTCATCATCTTCGTCTTCATCGCAATTCATTGCTGTATTGTTTTTATTTTTTCTACACTGTCCACCCTTCAAAACTGTCTCATCCATAATCTTCATAGACACATGCTTTTAAACGTCTTTAGTCAAGAATTGATGAATCATAATTTTGTATCTATCACGATTTTTTTACTCATGGTTGATAAGCTGTTTAGAGAAATACCAAATTTTAAGGCAATACTTTTTTTTTTAGCCTTTATCCACCTCATGAAGAATTAAATTTTTTCTTGATGCTCAAGCATCTTTCTCTTTGACATTTTCCAGCTTCAGGTCATGATCACCATAAAATGTGTTAAAAAGAAAAGAATAAGTTTGAAATGTTTACAAATATTTTGAGAAATAGGGGAGAAAAAAATATTGATCACAAAAAAAAGTTCGTTAAATAGAGAATGCACTTCGCTATTTGGAGGTTATTTTACGAAGAAAATGCAAAATGTTCTTGGTTTCAAGAAAAAGTTCACAAATAAGAAATTCCCAAAATAGAGGTCCTAAATGATAGAGTCCGACTGTAGCTGCTCTTTCTGGCTGCGGTCTCGATATCAATTGCATTTTATATTGAGCATGCCTACAAACTTCTTCTCCGGCCTTGTTAACTCTCCAGTTCCCAGAAACTAATTCTATAATCTGAAGCACTCGAGGTTTTCACAATAAAAGGTTACATTTAGCCAGCTTCTAACAGACCACTGGTCTTCACACTATCGATCTGCCCAAGAAATGTTGAAACAGTGCATTCATTGTTATAAAGCATCTGCATTCATTTCTAACCTCTTCAAACATAAAACAAAGCTACAGCCTTTCACCTCATCAAAACACATACGTCAGAAGGACAACAGCCATAGTCATGAAAGTGCGGCTATGCGATGAGCCCACTTACTGCGCCATCTGGTGGCAAACTCCGGAATTAGAGTTCCCATCTCTGAAAGCGTATAAAATAGAGGGAAATGATCAATTACAGTTGTGTGAGCGTTATCGATTTAGTACAAAAAAGACAACTTGTGCATATTAAGACAGAGCAGAACGTTGCTAAAATACACATTTGTTTGTTCGCATTTTCCCAAATTGTGACGGCCACAAGACATGAACAAAAGGAGAAAAATGTTATATTTCGGACAAAATGACCCCATTATATCTTTTTCTGTGGAATAACTCAAACAGCAGGTGTATGGATCTTCCGCAACATTACAGGACTTCGATGATGTGTATTACTGTTGTTGTGATAACGCACCAGTTACGATAAAACTGTACAAAGTGAACTAAACAAGCTCAAATCTGTATTATAGATATGGAGAGCGCTTTGAACACCCGAAAATAAAGGTATCTTCTGATAATCAATTGCTTTTTCTCTTTTAACCCGTTTTGAAACGGCACATATGGAAAATGCGAACAAACAAATGTGCATTTTAAGCATCCGTTGCTTTGTATTAATGTGCACACAGTGTCTTTTTTGTACTAAATCGATAGCTCTACAACCTTGTAACTTTAGAATAAAGTGTTTGTATATGTACTAAAAAAGGATTACAAACAAAAAATGGCTGTCATATTTACATAATTATTTTAGGTTGATATTAGTGTTGGCAAATTTTAATGTGTTTGTTAACAGTAAAATTAATTGGCAACAATAGCGTACTCAGCGAGGGAAAGAAACGCTTCATTACGGCGGAATTGAATTTCTCTTCTTATGTATTTGTTCTCGTTAATTATTAAATAAATCGTTTCACTTATATTAATTTCAATGTCAAAAGGAACTGATAATTTTTCAGCAACTTCAAAACTTTAAGCGTTTTTTTTTCTTCCTCTCTCAGTACTTTTTTTGTTGTTTGCATTTGGCAGAACTGCATCTAGGTTTTGTAGAATAAAATTTAAAATAAACAATATCGCATTTTCAACATACAGATTATGAAATTCAGTACTAAAAACAATGTAAAGATAGCGATCTCACGTCTTTTAAAGTTGCTGGAGTCTTCGTACACTATGAAAATATTGAGGATATTTTCTGTTCTACTGTTTGTTGGATTGAAAATAGGAATGACACTTTGATAAACATTTATCAACAATTTCTAAAGAAATTGATATCCAGTTAGTATGAATCAGGCATACCGTGAGAAACCATCGAGCAACTTGTGGAGATAATCATCCTAACCATCTTCCCTTATCTCTGAAAGGACCTTCTTTTAAACAAGTCTTAATTCCTTAATGGGGTATATAATAAATCATGAAACATAATATTACTATTATTTTGTCTCACAGCTTGAGGTTCGGCTGTAAAATGACTGTATCCTAAGATTTTTCCACACACTTTATTGAAACCATTTTAATTTTAAGTCTGGAATACAATAAAAAAAAAAAAAAAACTTACTTTCTTTTAAACACAACCAATTAAATAATTCTTGCCCCTGAAATTGTTATTGGGCACGTGCCTTAATGCCCCACCCTAGTTACTAATGGTCTGAACATTTTAGTTAATGACATTGCTTTAGTTTTTGAGATACACATTTTTCTTTAGTGGTTTCTACATTTTTCAGTAAGATACGGTCTTTGCTTTAGGAAGAATGCCGGGCAGCTCCACGAATATTACTACAGGAAAAAACTGAAAATAGGGAAAAAAAAAAAAAAAATGCGATACACCTTTAAGCTTAGAGGGCAGTATAGGTATCTGCAACTTTTGACCTTGCCAAAAACTTTAAATATCAATGAAAAATTTGTTTCCAACTTTTGTAAGTTAAATTAGAAAAAAAAAAAAGCCATCTGTAATAACTACAAAACTTTTAAGAATGATTACAAAACAGCCAAATGTATTGATCACTATTGGTTGGATAATGAAACAAAACATTCATTGTAGAGAAATTGAAACATTTTTGTACATTTAAATATATCTATAGCTAGATATAAACAACTGCATACTGTAGACATGGCTTTTCCTCCTTCAATACTTTAATGGAAAACAAACCACTGGAACCACCTAAACGTCTCCCAGGTGAATGAAAGATCAACATGAACTAACTTCAAATATCGATCCCATCCAAGAATAATGTGATACTAAAGGTGAAACCTCATGGTCCAAACATATAAATGTCACAGATGCTGTATAACAAATAAGAATAAACGTTATTTTATACTCCATTAAATTAATATTAAAAAAAATACAAAAATAATATTAAAGGTTGCTGTAGACATTAGTCAGGAACTGTTACGTGGTTTTAGAAACATATATTTAAAATATTAGAAAAAAAAAAGAACCTTGGTGTTTATCAGGGATGTGAGAGAAATTCTGCAAAAATTAAGCACTTTTAAGAACTTTATAAAAAAATTTAAGACTTTTGTACATGCATGCATACTGTGATACATGCATTTTCTAAGCATGATGTTTTTGTTTATAATAACTGCATAGTTTTTATTTAAAATTTCAATGATATATATATATATATATGAAATGTTTTCGTTGTTGTATGTTAAATAAAAAAGGCCGAGTATTAACTAATTTCTTTTATTATGGGGAGATGACGAAGTACGCATATCTTGTAAGGTTTCTGCCAAAAAGTGCAGAAGATCCCTGCTTTTCTCAGGTAGGGATTTAACAGATAGACATGTGATCAAAGTGAAGGAATAATAGTTTTAGTATATTACGTAAATATTTCAGGGAAAAAGTCTGGTGCATGAGACGCGCTCATGATTTTCATGTGGACGTGAAAGGATTAAATATTCTTTAGTAATAAATGCCAAATGAGAGATTTAATATACCTCCAGAGGGAAATAGAACGAAACTGAGTTATTAAGACTTTAAAATATATAATATTAGAATTTGAAATAAAATTAAAGCGAGATTATTACAATATATATGAATAGCTTTTATTTTGCTTCTGATGCTTTAACTTAAAGCAGCACAGAATAAAATTTTTAGCCTCAAAAAGATATTTTCTTCAAATAAAACTTTCAAAGAAAATTATGAAAGTTCTATAAAAACAAATACATACGAGTTGCAAAATTAAACAAATATAATTATTCTAAAATTTAATTCTAAAAAAGGAATTAGATTTAATATTGATTAAAAAAAGAGATTGTGGTGTGACATCTTAGCTCTATGAACATAAAAGAAGACAATATTATGAATACATAAAAATCTTAAGCTGATTTCCTTTTAATGCTTTCACCTTAATCAAGAAGAAATAAAATTTTTCGTCCCTGAACCTTATATTTGCAGGTATTGTGCGCTTGAATAAAACGTTATTTGCAGGTTTGTGCGCTGGAATAAAACATTATTTGTATGTACTGCACGGTCAGATGAAACGTTAGTTGCAGGTACAGTAGTAACGGATAAAATGTTATTTAAAGGTATTTTCCATTCCGTTAACTTGTACATTTGTTTTTTTCTTGATGACACTACACTATGTTAATTACTTCAGAATTTTATTATCAGTTAACCGATTAACTTATTTTATGTCAGTTGCTTATGAATTTAAGAAGAAATTGTTAAAAACATTTATACTTATAATAATGAATTCTAAATTAAAAATTGAAATGTAGAAAATAATTAAAATAAAAAATAACTTTCTAGTACACTAATGAAACAGTGTTTTTAAAAAAAGTTTTTATTCTTTTCTTAATTTCGAACACTTGTAAATTGGAGAGATGAAATTTACATTAGGAGTTATTTTAAATTTATCGGATAATATACCATGTTTGGAAAAAGGAATAAAATCTAGTAAAAAAATGATTTTCCCATAAGTTTTAGGAAAATATTAACCGAAACTTAAACTATCCAAAATATTAGACATGCAGCAAAGAGGATGGAGGAAAAAAGTGCTTAGGAATATGTAAGAAAAATGTGTAAAGATTTTTTGGAAGTTTTTAATTTTCAAGGATTAAAAAACACTCGGAGAAAAAGTTTGTCACTCAGGGATCGAACACGGAACATTGAATTAATTGCAAGCACAATGTCTTGACAACTGTACTATCGGAACGCACGGCTAGCAGGTGAAACAGGGGTTTTCCTTATTTCAATTGTCATTTATATCGTAGCTTGGAATTTTAAAGATTGCTGAATTTTAGATTGGGGGGAAGGTTTGATAAAATTTATTTGCAAGTTTTTAATTCAAACTTTTTTTTTATAGAAAAACCCAAGTCGCTGACTTAAACTATTTTGACTTTGACCTGAACGTTCTCTCTGACTCTCATAAGCCATCTCCTTCATTTCTAACTGATCTCTTTTGAATCATATCATCCAAAGTTTCATTATAGTGTAATAAATATTGTGAAGTGTACGTCTTAAACTCATTTGTTGCAAGAAAAGTTATTTTACACCACAACGAATATAGTGACAGGCTATTCTTATGAAGCTATGCCTAACATGGCGGAGGCTTCCGGTTTTGTTTGGTAACAGACGTTGCCATCGACAAAAGAGAAATTAACCCCCGTCTTCCGCCTTAGCGTTTTATATATATATAGATTTGAAAACTGAATAATTTTCGAGATATTCAAGAAAAACTTTTTAAAAAAAAGGGGGGGGGGAGTGGGATGAAATCCAAGACGGCGGTGCGAGCTCTCCCCCAGCACCGGCGACTTTTAGAATGTTCAACAGAAGCCTCTCGCGAAAATGTGTACCAATTTTCAAAACTATACGATTTAATGTTTTTTTTTCAAACCCTTCGTTGACTGGGCTATCAACTAAGAGTTTTTACAAATTCACCCACTTTGAGATCAATTATCTAAAAAACTATTAAAGTCGGAAGAAAAATAAAGCATGCCTTTGTAGGGAATTGTATGCTCTTCAATTTGTAAAACCAAATGTAATTTGGAAATTGAATAGTTTTCGAGATATTCAAGAAAAACTAAAAAAGGGGGATGAAATCCAAGATGGCGACAAACTTCGATACTGGAAAATTATTAAAGCTAGAAGAAAAATAAAAGCATGTATTTGTAGGGAATTTCACGTTCTTTAATTTTTTAAATTAACTGTAATTTGAAAACTGAATAGTTTTCGAGATATTCAAGAAAAACTAAAAGGGGGGGGGATGAAATCCAAGATGGCGGCGCGAGCTCCCCCCTCAGGACTGAGGATTTTGAGTACGTTCATCAGGAGCCCCTCACGAAAATTTGAACCAATTTTCTAAGCTATATGATTTAGTGTTTTTAACAAAAAAAAAAAAGAAGAATGTTTTCTTTGCACTTCTTTAGAAAATTAAGCACTTTTTATGGACCTTTTTCCAAAATTAAGCACTTTTAAGGTGCTTAAAAATGGTTTTCAAATTTAAGCACTTTTCATGAAGCTACACACCCTGTTTATATTTTTTTTAAGGTACACAATCAAAACTTTATACAAAAGTTAAGTGATGACCAAGTCCCTGTGAAATTTATGGTGAAATATATCAATATTCTAATAAAAATCATTAACCTTTCAACTTGTTTGTGAATATAATAAAAACAGAATCTTTCACATTAACCAAATATAAAAGTTTTAATGACCTTACACTTCTTATACCAAGAATTTTTAAAGCATCTTTTTATATTATCATACCTTGTTCCTCAGTTTGTATAATTTTAAAAGCTTCTTAAATGTGTAATAACTCTTCAATAATTTTTATATTTAACAAAACTATACAAAGTTTAAGTCATTTGACGTTTTCCATAATAGCATTAGAGTTTACTTGTGATTCATCCAAACAGTACGTAATCTAACGATTAAAAAGAAAGTTTCAACAGTATAAAGTCTATCGAATAGATTAAATTTCTGGTATAAACACTTCAGATGGAAATCAAGGTATATGATTATTACAGATTACAAACAGTTCGTATAGTTCTAAAAACTGGAGGAGTCTGTCTTTTAAAGCCAAACTGAGTAAGTGGCCGCTGTCAACTCAGAAATGAACAATGCCGCAAAAGCCATCTCTCAAGGTAGAAATACACACATTAAAAAAAAAGCGCTTTTTACTTTCCATTAGTTCAATATTCTTATATTCAACACTAGACAAAATTCTGCATTTCAGCTAAGTTAAAGGAGAAGCATTGAATGCCTGTCAAATGCAGTAATATTTACAAGAAAATATCTTCAGGCGAGTGTCGACAATACTTTTCTGCAGGTATCTAATTTCCTTATTCTGTAAGATCCAACAAACATCATATATATTTGATATCAATATCTTTGTACAACATCTTTTTTTCACCACCAATTAAATACACCAGGGGTCAATCGAGAACACTATCTCACACAATCATATTTTGAATGGTAACACATCTGAGCAAAATCATGGAAAGTGTCGATTAAATCTTCCATAACTATGATTTACTAGCATACATGAGTTACCACAAATATGGAACTAGTAGAACAAAGTCGATAAAAGATCAACTGAAATATGCTTTGATTCTAATCATTTTGTTGATCCTTGGTGTCATCTAAAACTCTAAATCTTCGATCAATCACAAAAAAAGTAATGTGAAACAGATACCAAGTGTGGACACCTTCCATGCCTCATCAGTTAAAAATTGGCACTCTCTTGTCTTTTTTTCTCTCCCTCTTCCCCCAACTACAGTGTTTACTTATTTATTCCTTTAACATTTTCCTTTAATATTTGCGTGATGGAGAGACTTCCAGGTTAAAAAATGTCTTTATTTCTCTTTTATTAATTAATTTTTCAGATAAACTATTTTACATAGAGGAAAGAGTAATTTTTGACTGGCCTTCCAAGGTTAAATAAGATCAGGGCTAATCATTTATAAGCGCATGTAAAATAGTTTTGTTGGTTTTTTCTGTGAATAAATATAATTTTTAAATACAAGTGGACCAAGAAGACATCAAAAGCTGCTTATTCAATTCAATTAAAATGGAAAAAAAGTTGAATATTTTTTTACACTGAATGTAAGAATTTTACATTATTAAGTTAGCAAGTACAATTCTGGAGGGAGAATGCATCTCAGAACTTGCGAAATATCTTTTGCAGTACTGCTGGATTTTGAGTTTAGCGATTAATACGGAAATAAATGTATTTCAGGTGCATTTTTGAAAGCTTAAATTACATTATCATAAAATGGGATTATTTTGAAATCGTGGAGGTAACTTTGCACCAGTGTAAAATATTTGTGAAAAGTGGAATAGAGATAAACTAATTAGGGGTACGGGATTGAGATTTTTTTTCTAGATTCTTGGCAATACTGACTAGTGTATTTCATTCCTTAAACGTATATAACAATCATTCAAGAGGTTACAGAAGTAAGAGGTAATAAGCCAGTTTTTCAGCAAACATTTTAGTGCTGAAAAATCTGTCTCTGGTGAAGAAAGTATCACATTTCAGAAGACAATTGCATTTAAATATGAAAGATAATAAACCTAGCTTTCATTTTGTTGTCTTGGATGCCAATTATATTTGTTAGTTAAGTTGTAATTAAATTTTTTCTGACCTGGGATAACTT
The DNA here is from genome assembly GCA_013235015.1 of Araneus ventricosus. Taxonomy (NCBI): domain Eukaryota; kingdom Metazoa; phylum Arthropoda; class Arachnida; order Araneae; family Araneidae; genus Araneus; species Araneus ventricosus. The sequence continues at coordinate 87,181 of BGPR01000289.1, forward strand.
TGCACCAGAAAAGAGAGATTCTTTGCACCATGGGAATTTACGGTAAAAAGAAACCCGAGATGGTTTTTAAATTTATTTTTGTATTAATTAATAATAATAACACTGTTTGCTTTTGCTTCAGATACGCCCAGGGTAAATGAAAGGAAGTTGGGCTTGCAAGTATATGAATATTTCTCTCCAGACCTAAGAAGCATGTTTTAACGCCGTTTCACAAGTTGATGAACACCACACCAGTTTTTCACCCTCGTCAGGTTGAGGTCCTTTTATCATCAGGGATGGATCCTGTATTCAGGTTAAACTCATTGTCGTTTGGCTTATAGTTTCAACTCATCAGGCTCGAGGCCGCCCATTGAGGCCATGTGCCTCGTTAAAATCCCATCGCTGTGTGTGAATAGTTTGTTGCGAAAGGTAATTAATATAAGTAAACATGAAAATATCCTTGTTTTCTCCAATGAGAAGGGAAAGATCTTTGCAACGTATAGTCCAGTTCATTGACTTCGGTTTTTCTGTCAATAGTACAGATCTTAAAATGATAATAAACATTTATCTTACTTAGAAGATGTGGGAATAGTTAGATATATTCAAAACACATCCAGGCGATAACTGGATAAAAGGATTTCTATAACACCATCCTGATTTGACCAGATACAATGGCGTAAAAGTGTTAATTACAATATGATATTTATGAAATTTATTTTTGTCGATATTTCCACTCAGGCTTTCAATAAATATATCTAAAATTGCACCCAGTGAATTTGTTTTTGAAATATACTGAAAAAAATAACCAGTGCAAAGAATCCCCGCCTATGAGGTAACTTTACACCAAAATTTCGAAAAATCATAATTAATTATTAAAATACTGTATGATCCAAATTTTGCTGCAAAACTTTTTTCTACTAATCACTTAACATGGACAAAATCAGAAATGCCTTTTTTTTTAGAGAAACGCATGCAACTAATCTCGAAATTCTTTCTGAAGTCATGGAAAGCGGTGCAAAGTAACCCCGTTTTACGGTACCTCCAATAAAGTTAAACAGCCAAAATGAGTTAGGTAAATGGTGATAATTCGAATATCATTCATTATAGGCTTTCCATACATACCATTTGGTGAGATGTGTCCTTTATAGATGATCACAGGTGTTCCACCACAGTGCTGCTGTCTAATTGTAATTTCCTCTACGATTCCTGTTTGAGATTTAGTTAAGGGAGAATGCCCATAGTAATACAAAGTCACTTTACACTGATCAATATTAAAATTTTGGTCTGGAAATGAGAGCTGCAAAGATAGTTTTCCTTTGTAAAAATTACGAGGAAGAGGATTTCATTTCTGAATTATAACTGTGAAAGTTCAGAATAAATGCTTAGCATTATTACAAAGTTATTCCATTTACCAAATAGATAAGGAATAATACACGTTATTGCAATTAATAAGTAAGCATCTGTTTAGCTTGAGTTTTGAGACTGAACTGCAAAAATTATTCATTTTAACTCGTACTAACTTTGTAAAGATACAAAACATAGAAACACAGGTGTAATTAATTAATAAACTTTCGATAACAAGAAGCACAATTTAATTATAGAAGAGACTACTTAAGAGACAGTTTTTGTGCCATAACAATAGTTTTTTCATTTTTATTTTATTTTGAGAATAATTATATTCTGCTTTGCTTTACATATTCATCCAAAGAGTTTTGTAACATAGCATAGCTTTTCTGCAATTGCAAACTAACATATTTCTGCTTCCTTAAAAACGTTAAGTTTACATTTCAGCAACACTGGAAAGCATTTTCATTGTTTTTGTGTTTCCCTGAACTACATGAAAGTTAATGGATAAATTATCAAGTCAAGAACATCTTTTACTCTTGTTTTCTAATCGCTCTTTTATGAAATAGAAGAATTATGATTCAAGGTTTCCATATGATTAAATTCAATTTTTGTTGAACATTTAATGAATGCCTGAATGAATTCAGTTAATATACTGGGTGTTCACTCTGTAAGCATAGTTGAAAATCAGTACTAAAGGAAGAATTTTAAGGGACACATTTTCGTAAACTGCTTATTCATATTTATGCAGTGAAAACTTTACATTAGAGTACATTTTTAAAAATGTCATTTTCACTATTACAAAATGATATAGAAACTTAACAGCTTATAAATGGAAACAAAATAGACTAAAACTTGGTCATCCCTTTATATGTATTAATTAACTCCATGTGCAATTTACTATAATTAGAAGATATTTTTGAAATATTTCAGGCTATAAGCCATATCCACATGTTTCAACTCTTAACTCTCATTTGTCCAGCAATGTAAAATTTGCTACCTCTGACTGAGAAATCGTAGCAGAATGTTACGAATATTTTTGAAGGAATTTAAATAAATATAATTTTCAAGAGACATTTAACATCTCTAAAATTGTTTAAGACAAAAATCTGTTTACCCGAATCAGCCAATTGAAACAGATGAATATCTTATCTGCAATCTGAGTAATTATCTCACAGAAAATTGGGTCATGGCTTAAGCAGATTTGTCATTTTAATAATTCACAGTAACATATTGACCAAAAACGGAAACAATATCAGATGCACTATTGAAGTTGATTCCTTGCTGCCTACACATAAACTATGTCCCATCAACACAAGAAATGTGTGTAAATTCCAATGGAAATTTTTTTCTTCTCCTTTTATCAGAAAAAGAACAGTAATTGAATAATTTGATTAAATTATCCACTTTTTTTTCCAAATATATTCTAGTTCAACAATTTTGTATCTGTTGTAATCCAAAACAATTTCTTAATATGAAAAATGATTAAAATAGGAAAGACTAGTCGCATTCCTTGTAACGAAGTAGCTCTCGAAGTTCCCACCTCTTTGTTTATTTATTTTATTAAATTAACATTAGATTTTGAAGCTACACGAGATGGACTAAAATCCTGTTATCTTGATCTCAATGTATTTTCCTTAATCTAGCCTTTGCTTGGAGTCTCAAATTTTTGTACATTAAAGGTGTAGTAGAATTATAAATTTTGTTAGAATGTGCTTGTGTCACCCTTTATAATGATTTTCTCTTTATTAAAAAGCAGTGGTTAATACATTTTACTTACACAAAGATATTCTGAATAACATATTTTTAATAGCGATTCCAGAAAATTTATTCCCTTTTTAGCTTAAGTTTTCTGATTAAAATTTGCATGATACAATAAAGCAGATAATTTTTATCAAGTTGAGCTTAAATATTGGAACAAATAGAACACCAATATGATTTATACAGGTATCGGTTCAATTTTCAATTATTTTGGGTGAGGTAAATTTTTTTTATGGAATGTTGAAAAAAAATTACCTAATGATGTTTTTTAAAAATTCACTTAAAAACAAGGAAAACTTATTGTTGTGGGACTTTTACAAGTAACCAATTAAATATATTAATATTGTAACATTTTGTGTTGCAATGCTGATTAGTTTGTACATACATAGATCCAAGAAGGAGAAGCTTTTTTCAGCACTGAAGCAAATTAACAAAATTATTGACAAAATACATCCATAAAGAAAATTTTCTAGAGGAATATAAAAAGTATATTGCTTTCACAGTGATAAAAAAAGCACACAAGACCATTTGACAAATCCCTTAAGATGGGAAATTACCTTGATAAATAAACCTTCTGGTGAATTCTGAATATATATAAAAAAAAGATACCATTTTAAAGTAAGACTGACCTTCCAAACTATATCAAATTAATAAAAATAAGAATACCTTAGTTATTTTTGTACTTGATGTATCAGCAGAACTTGGATTTTTTGGCTCCACATTAACAGCATTTTTCTTCCATTTCCTCTTTTTCTTTCTACTTAGGTTAACTGTTTTCTGTGAACTTTTCTGAGGGTTAAATGCGTGAGTATTGCACATAAATAGAGGGAAAACGTAAGGTGAAGCTTCCTTAGCTGAAAAGCATCTCTGTGGGATGGGAAAAAAAGATAAGAAATTTGTTAGTTAATTATAAAATATTACAATCCCACATCTTACATGTTTATCCGAAATAAATCATAGCTAAAAATGGCTCTTTTATGCAATTTAACACTGCATAACCATCTGAATAAAACAAATTAGGATTTCTTACAATTTTTTTAAGTAAGTTTGCCAAGAACAATCTCAAAATAAATAAATAATTGAAAAAAATGTTTTGTTGTTGTTCTAAAAATATTCTGTATACCTTCAACAAAAAGAAATAATAATTCTTAAAATCCTGATAATCCATAATATCTGTGACTGCAGAAGTTATGGTTTATTAAAGACTGACTACATAAAGATGAAGAAACTAACTACTAATAGTACATGATTTATGCAAAAAAGTGCTTGAATGTTTTTTTTCTGTATAACTTCTCAAAGAAACAGCAAACATTCAATTCAATATAATATAATCTCTTTAAAAATAATGTTTAACTGAGCTTTAATGAATTCGATGCCATACTCTTTGGACATAACTTGTTACCCTAACCCAAACATTTTCACTTTTATAAATGAAGCTAGGAGTATGTTCATAGTTGGTTTGCGAGGTTCTTATGACAATTAGGCGTATGCCTGTAGATTGTAGAGAACATGTTAAACTACATCCTGTAGTTTCAGAGTGTCCCATATATAGATGGCTTCGAATATAAGATATGAATCTTCAATATTTGATCAAGATTGCAAGAATTTGTCAATAAACTCTGTTCCATTCACTTGGTGTTACAACCATAACCCTGTAAAACTTTCTTTGCAATGAAGTAGACTGTCATTGTTCATAACCCTAACAAAGGTAGCTTGATTTCATGTCAATGTCACCAATGATCATGAAAATTATTTATTTGGAAAGGCATACAAGCATTCATAGTCATATACTCTATGATGTATGTGAGATAGCATTATCTTGTATATGTATTGGTATTAGATTTTAGTATGAGCTTCATCATCTGATAAAACTTACAAAATAATAGAGAGCACAAAATAAATATATAATTAAAAAATCAACTTTGTATCACAATTTTGATGCAATTGAAAAAAATGCACGGAGAAATATTATCTCTCATGAAGTAGCTTATTAGAGGGGGGGAAAAAAACAGCAAATCATTCAAATTCGATACCATGAAGCCAATGATGGCAAATACAATGAAATTTGTATTAGATTTATCAGTTAAGAGAGTAGTTTTGTTAACTTAACCTTTGCATACTTAAGAAAAAATCAAACGTAACCTTTCATCTTATATTTTGAGCTCTGAAAGATTATCTTTTAAATGTACAAACAAAAAAACTATTGAATAAAAATATATCATTCCCTCTAATGCCAGAGACATGAATGTGCATATTTCAAAAACTTGGGAAACACCATTTAAATATTTACTAACCTATTTGGATCTTCACATTCATCTAGTGTACACAGTGGCGTAACTAGGGTGGGGCAGGCAGGGCACTTGCCCTGGGCGCAAAATTAAGGAATGAATTGGTTGTATTTAAGAAAAAGTTCGTTCTTTCTAAGCTTTTTACCCAAAATTCTTAAAAATTAAAATAGTTTCAACTATATCCTAATGGATATAGTACCATACTTTGGATATAGTAAGAAAGACTATATCCTAATGGTTATAGTCTTGCTAACAACCCGGAAACCAGCTCAAGCTGCGACAAAATTACAAATAGTATTATGTTACAGAGATTTGATGTCTAAAAACTTCATCAGTGACTGAAAGGGAAAACTCGTTTCAAAGGGATGTCCGTTTAAAATATTTGCGTCCTAGGGAGTGGGAGATAAGGGAAGATAATTTAAAATAGATTAGTCCCATAGGGTTTTCGTGGTTTCTCACGGTATATCTAATTCACACTGATCGGAAATCATCTTTTTCGGAAATTCGTGACAAATAACTAGCAAAAAAGTATTTACTAGTATTCCAAAGTATCATTCCTAGTTTAAATAAGCAGAGAGTGAAGAACGGGGGGAAAAAAATATTTTTTTCGCGTTGTGTAAAAGGAGTCCAGCGGCTTTCAAAGATACAAGTTCACTCTCTTTCTTCGCTATCTTTTCACTGTTTTTAGTCCTGAATATTTGCATATACTATCACAATTTGTATGCTGAAAATACGATAGTGGTTTATTTTAATTTTTTTTTTCGCAAAAGCCAGATGCAGTTGTTTTTCCAAACGCACATATTAGGCTGTAAGGCTAATAAATACAGAAAGTGAAAGAGAGAAAAGATCGCATAAAATTTTGCAATTAGAAAAATTTGTCAGACCGTATGGACACTGAAATTAAGATAAATGAAAGCAATTTCTCAAATGACTATCGAGAACAAATACATAACGAATAGAAGTTCAGTTTCTGCCGAAATGGGAAGCGTTTTCTTTCCTCACTTAGATTTTTATCACCAATGAATTTTACTGTCAACAAATTTGCCTTTAATGTCAAACCATTAAAATATCAATACTTAACCTAAAATAATTACTTAAATATGGCAGTCACTTTTTTGTGTGTCTTTTAGAAGGAAAGTATTGTATGTGTTTTTATATGAGATCTCTTGAGAAAGTGGGAGATTTGATGCCTTGATGATGAGACATTTGACATTTTCGGAGATTTGATGCCTTGCAACAAAATCATAAATTGACATTGAAAAGAATGTCTTTTAATTGATTTTCATAGAAATTGCAAGATTCTTCTAAAATTATTTTCATTTAAAATGAGAAAGGATTTTTTAAAAAAAAGTAAGATTTTAAATACAAATTGTGAAGTATATATCCTATGTCAAACGTTCTACTACGTTTACAGCAAATTTTTTCAAATAAAATAAAAGTAATAAAGCTTCTTCCTTGTATGAAGGCTATTTTCATGATAATAATTAATTCTCAAATGATATTATCATACACATTCATGAAGTTCTTTTGAATATGATGTCAATAACGTATATCTTTTCATTTATTTCAATAATAAGAATGCAAAAAGAAACATTTTGCAATTTCTTTCCAAATTTAAATTTGATACAAATCATTTCAATTTTAGTTCTTTAATTTTTCATTCATATGTCGCGTTTAAGCTATCAACTCGATAAAGTTTGGAATGATGTCTTTGTCTATGAAACCTTCCGAATCTAAAAAAAAAAAATCTGAAAAAATTGAAATTATTTTATTACTTCTTATTTTAGTCTAGTATATTACTTTAGTTCTTTTTTCAATTTAATTACAAACGTACATGAAATTCCTTATGTCTATTTTTGTTAATTTCAGTTTTACACAGATTAAAGCGATTGAATCTAAATTTATAAAATTTCACTTTGTTGCAAACAATCTATATATTTATCTCATACTTTAGCCTCATTTTTGAACGGTAATATTTAGTTACTTTTAAATACATTCAAACATGAAATGATTTATTTGTTATTTCAATGTATGATACGAATTTGCTGGGATCTAAGAATAAAACAGGAGACAAAGAAGTAAGAGAAACTACAAAAACAACATTACTATGATCATTTCAAAATTGGAAAAAAAAAACATGCGAAAACCTCTTTATATAGAGGAGGAAGATAACTAGAATGAAAAACATTTGCAGACGGATTTTACGAAAACAAATACTCATTCCTGTATTTAAAAAAACTATTAGGGAGTATGATATTGAACATCTCAAATTTGAAAGCTAGGTTCAGTTTACTTTTAAGAACAGTTCTTAACAAAATTAACCATTTTGAAATAATAAATTTTAGGGAAAAAATTAGGATCACCTTTCAAAAGATAAAGAGGGGAAAGGGCGCAATTTTGGTATTTGCCCTGGGTGCCATTTAATGTAGGCATGCCACTGAGTGTACATGGCAAGAGTCCGGTGTTTCAAGAGGGGATACACATTCATGTGTATGGCCAAATTCAGATAGCAAAACGAGTGATCCAACCAGCTGATAAACTCCAAAAATAAAAATTATACATTCATGTATGTGGCACAAGGGGGATGACACAGAATACAGTGGGTATAAAAAATGAACAATAAAAACATACCTTCAACTTAGATATACTGGAATGGAGATTTGATGCATGATTCTTAAAAGATTTTCTGTTAGTTGTTGGTGCTGATTGTGGGGTAGAAAGAATATTTTTTTCATTTATCTTATCACCAAACCATTTACACAAATCATAGCTTTGGAAAGTAGCAGGCATTGAAGAGCTTTTGGATGATCCATGAAAAGAATTTCTATTCTTTTTCTTAGACCCTGTCTATAAAAAGTGGAAGAAATAAATGTAAAAAGAAACATTAAGACAAACATTAATTAAAAGGAATGAAAGTTGAATTCAGTAAAAACTATTTGAAAAATAAATGATGCACCATCCATTTCACAAACTTAACCAACATTCAATTTGTAAAGGAAAAACAATGTGAATTCATGATGCACCATCCATTTCACAAACTTAACCAACATTCAATTTGTAAAGGAAAAACAATGTGAATTCATGATGCAACTATAATTTTAAGAAATTTAGGAGTATCACACTTTTATTTTGTAACAGTTGGATGATAAATTTCACTAAATACTCATTGCAAAATTGAGCAAAGAAAATTTTTAAAAAGAAGTTTGGTGTTTAGGTAAGTTTTTATATAATGTATTTTGAGTGTACCATTCCAAATAGAAGAATTACAATGAAGCAGGTCGGGAAAGGTTACAATGAACTACAGTTGGGTAGGTTATATAGTGTAATTTCTTACATATGCAGCGAAATAAAGTATTTTCGCTCGACAGAATTTGAACTTTCTCATTAGTGCCAAAATATTTTTTACAACTACTGGAGGCAAATATCTGTTTGCATCTCTGAATCAATGGCAGTGCTGTTGCAAAAGGGTTATAGATGCCCTAGACCAGTGGTGGCAAACCTATGACCTGCGGATCAGACAATGACCCATGAAGACTTTTTAACTCATTCGCGTTCATTGGGTTCACAGTGAAACCACACATTGAGCACTTTTTTACTGCGCATGGAAGAAATGTAGCGCAATTTTCCTTTCATAGCTTAAGAGCCAGACATATAGGCCAGCTTATATAAAAATGCCAGTTCAATACCGTTAGTATTCCCAAAGATATCGGCATCACAAGAGCTAAATTGCTTTTGATCTCCAAGAGAAACAAAATGATGAGGGTTCTTTCACAAATTGATATTTTTTAAAATTGAATCTTCGAAAGTAATATTGAATTTTATGAAGGTTGAATATCCTGATTACTCACCTATACTTATAAATTAAATACATAATTTAAATTGCATTTCAATTATAACTTATTCGGAAGAAAAATAGCCCGTTACCGTTCATTGGTTTCACTGTGAAACCACAAATTTCTTGAAAATAAAAAATGCAAATTTTATTTTATTTACATATTTATGATCAGCTACATGTCTGATACTGATTTTTCAAATAAATTTAGTAATTTTCAAAACGTAACATGTAGTGAACTTGAAAGGGTTAAATGACCCATGCAATGATTTTTATAAATTTATTTTTTATATCATAAAAGAGGGAATAGACAATCGAAAACATTAAAGTATAAATATCTAATGTTGAATTTATAAAAAAATATCTAAAAGTGGACATTGGCTAACTGAATTTCTATCGTATCACTGCAACTGGTTCGGTAATTCATGGTATGGGTTGGTATGGTTCATAGTATCATCCCATTGATATCAATTTTTTGACGTCGACCTTTAATTTTTGCTTTTCACACGCAAAAGTAAAAGCTGTAAAACAAAAAAGAAACATAATATTTTTAGAGGATTTTAAAAGTGAGAAAAAAGTGTTAACTGTAAACCTTTTCTGCTAACAAATTTTCGGCGCTTCGAAATTATTGGTACCCTTTTTACCACACCCTCCAGCCCTCTTTCCAAGTGACGCAACTGACTTAGTGACCTACGGGCTAATATTAAAAAAATAATAAACAAAATTTAACCCACTTCTTAGAAAGGTTTGCCAACACTGCCCTAGGCACTACTCTTGGGTGTGATGACGCTTGTGGTATGTTAATTCACCAAAATGTAGTTCTTGTTACAGAAAATATTTCACTCAAATAGTAGAAAAAGGAAAAATTATAACATCTTTAGCTCTTATTCAGTATAAAATTGGAAAGTAATCTCACTGATTAGTACTTTCGAAGTAGAATTTGAGAACACCTAAGAGTTATCCAGCATTTTCGAACATACTTTTCTGGTAACTGACGTCAAAACATTTATGCAATGTATCTTCATAGTCTAAGAGTTGAAATAATTTTATTGAAATTCAGTATGAATTACGGATGGTATATAAGTATTAAAATCATTAAATGAATGTCAGAACAGTAACAGGAAAAGAAAAACCATTTTAAATAACAAGCTAATCAAAACTAGAAAACAGAAAAGTAGTATTATATTATTAGTATTATTAAGAAATATTATGGAAAAAATCTAATAATCATTTGAGACCATTATTTCAGTATTAACTGCATATATAAAAGGCTCCCCCTTTATTTCTTAAGTATTATCCACGTTTTGCATAATCCTAGATATTCTAAATTCGTATGTATCATGAATTTTGAGAAAAGGAGTTAGAGGCATCATTCATAAATAAAATTTCATCATAAATAAAAATTTAAGGATATGAAATCGCAGAAAATATGATTAAAATATTTACAGAATAGCTTCTTGAGGACAAATCCCCACCCCACCCCACGAAATGTATAATTTTAATTTGCACTTGCCTTTATTTTTTCTACATTTTCCATTTTTAAGATGTCTTCAAGGCAATTACTGAGTTTCTTATTCCAAGAACCTTCTTTATGAGCAGCATTTTGTATTACAGTATTGGCAAGTATATCATACATTTTTTTCTTTTTTTCATACTCTAGAGTAGCAATTTTAACTTTTTGTTCAGGAATGATTGTTCCATCATCAGTAATCTGCAAACAGTAAAACATAACTTTTCACATCACAATTAAAAATGATTTTAGAGCATGCAATAAACTAGTGTGCAAAAAATAAGCACCGTTTCAAAAAATATGAGAAATCTGCGATTAATACGAAAAGTATGGCTCGAAATCAATTGTGGAGAATCGTGTAACATACAGTCGAGTATCGTACACGTTGGAGATTCAGTCTCGAGGGCATTCAGGGAACCAACCAGAAATTGATGAAGACGAAAAGGGATGTCTGCTCACTCCGTTTCACAGAAAGCGGATAATGATCTGAAACTTTCATTAATGGTTTTGTTTGCTATGCACATTGCTTACATACATTTTCGTAAAAATAGCATCTATATTCGGGAAGATATAAAGGTCTTCTTTTAAAAATCCAAATTTTCCCGCATGGTTTTTGCTTATAACATGCATAGTTTTCATCCAAATGGTACGAAACTTACAAAACACTCGAAAATATGTTACATAAGTATTGTATTAAAATTTGAAGTAAATACGTTGAATATTAGAGGAAATGTGAGTATTTGTAGTAAATAATTTTTTTACTGCTCATGTACGAGATTTAGTGTAATTTTTCTTTTTTAATTTCAAAGCCAGATATACAGAGCAATATATATATAAAAATCTCAGATGAACCCCATTAAAATTCAGAAAGATGTCGGCATTTCAGTAAGGTAATTTAAAATTCTCTTTGAGAGAAGCTAAGTGATGAGGGGTTTTCAACTAATATATACTTTCGAAACTTGAATCTTCAAACAGAAACATTGAATTTTAGGAAAGTTGAATGTCCTAAATACCCATGTATACTTATAAATTAAATACATTATTTAAATTGCATTTCGTCGATAACCATCCGAAGAAAAAAAATGAAATCCAATTTTTGAAACTATTGAGTTTATTAAAACATAATAGTATACTACTATCAAAATTACTGCTTTCATTATTTTCTCCCGAACACACAAAAAAATTATATATCTTGATCAAGCTGACATCACCGATTTTGTAGTACGATGTATTAATCACATTCCTATGCTTGGAAAACTATTTTGGAACACAAACTCATGCCTCAGATGAAGTTGGTACACAAATGCAAATTGCAGCACATGAATATTCGAACTGGTAGTTGATTCAACTCTCCAAAAAGTGGAGCACTTTATAAATTGCAGTTTGTTCAATTTTCCATAGCAAACTTCCCAAATGTAGAGTGTGAAATAGTTAACTCAAATAAAAAAAATGCTTGTCGGTTTCTTATTACATAGCTGCGTCCATTTGACAGTTCAATAAATTATAACAAACACAAAAAAAGGCTAATTTCCAAACATAAATAATAGTAGATAAGCCATACTGAAACTTCATCTAAAAAACCGATTGTATGTAAAAAAATAAAGAAAAGACAGCATAACATTCAGAACTAAAAACTATTAAAATTTAATAAAATTAATTAGATTCATTAAGAGATATAAATTGCTACATTATTTAAGGATATTTAAATAATAAAGGCGAGTTTAAAAATTAATTAAAAACAGTTTTTAATATTGTCAAGAGTTTTTATGGAAAGTTGAAATTATATATAATTATGCATACACCAAGGAGATAAATGTAAACATTTTTAAAAAGTATTTATTATTAGTAATTATAACATGTATTTTAAGAAAAGGAAAAAATTCAAATAAAAGAAATTTACATATTCTTATTCATTAATAAATAAAAATAAAATACCAATTTAGCAGCTTTCAAATGAGATTGTTGATTTGGTCTGGAGAAAAAGTGGGCTAGATGCACATCAGTTAATCCATTATAAGAACCTAATGGCCTGAGGAAAAAAAAAGTACACACATTAAAACTATCACTTATTTAACATAAAAAAATGAAAAAAACTGATTCAGCTTTTAATACGAAAAATACATAGATAGAAAACAGCTCAATAATACATGTTGTTCAAATTACATATCTCAATATCAAGCAGGTAGAAAGCTGCATTTTGTAACCTTTTTGCCACTTTTTATAAAGAAAGTATCTGTAAGGAGCAATTAAGGTACTATAGAAACCATTTCTAAGCATAGTACTGTTTTTGATTATAAAAATTTCAAGTATGCAAATCAGTTAACCCTCTGAGAGCTCATTTTTTTAAAAAAATGTTTCAAAACTTGCATATTTCAAATCTACAGACACTTGAGAAGTAAAATCTGTAGTTTATTTTCGCAAGAGAGATTTTTTAAAAAGAATTTATACCATAAAAATAGATGCTCTGAAAAAAAATTAAGATGTAAACATATAAAGACAAAATTCTGAAAATATATCTCGAATAAATTATGATTATAATTCCATTTATTTTATAAAATACAAATGCAGAATACATATAATAATTGAAATAAGCGATATTTACACAAATTACATCGGATGTGTAGTGTAGCGAATTTCAGAACTAGATTCAAGGCAAAGTCCTTTTTCACATATTTTAGACCAAATCAACATTTCTTTGCCGATTTGTTTGCCCATTATAGTTTTTTTAGCAACAAACAACATACCACCTGTGAGGCTCTGTTCTTGTGGTGGTTTGGGATAATTAGAAAGTATGTGGCTTGCAAAATGAAAAGTTGTCACTTTCAAAAGGTTGAGAGATAATAAGTCTTCCATGTGTACTGCTTGGATCCCCATTTGCATATGAAGCTATATCTTTTCTACTGTGTGGTGATGTTCATAAAGTACATAAACATTCCACAGCAACTAACCCAATAATTGTCTGAAAATTTTTATCTTATACTTTCCTTGTTACTTCTTGAGACTAGGATAGTATGACATTTTTTTGATCCTATAAGTCATTATCTCAATTTTCAAAACAACTAAAATTACTTTCTTTATCTGAAATATTATCATCATCTCATTTGATGAATATTTCCTGCAAGCCACAACTGGACCCAAACAAATAACCACAATAATGCTTGCAAAATCTGTCATAAATATACACATATAGATGGATATCAACATTGAAATACACTTTATTTACACATTGAAATGAGAGAAAAAAAAGAAAGAAACTTGATTAAATATACAAACCCATCAATCTTTTTATTAACTGCAGCAATTGTCCACATATCTTAAAAACACTTTTCATTTCACTTTCAAACAACTATAATGAGAAAAGTGCCAAAATCCATTTCACTGACAATCAGTGTATGTACCTATAAAAAAAGTTACCAAGTTTACTGAAATAGAAAAGTACAATACATAGTTTATCAAACTGGCTGTACTGTTTATTCATTTCATGTTCAAAATGCAACAATAACCATAACTTGACTTTTTCTCAGTTACATTTTTGACGGAAGGGCATTTAAAGGGTTTGATAATTTTATGAAAATCTCATTCTTTCATTATTATGGCAGAGTGATTATATAACTAGAATTTATTCCTTATTGGGTAGCAAAATATTTTATTTTGGTACCTTTAATTGCACATAGTTATGCAGATAGGAACCAACTACTGTTCGGTGGAGTTTGTTTTCTCTGTTGAAAAGAGTACTTTAAAATGTGATTTACTATGTAAAAATGAATCAGTTCCAATCCATTACACAAATGACTACTCATATAATTCAATAATTTTATAAAAATGTAGCAATTGAATTTTTCTGTAATACACTTGAGGAAACAGAAATATATCAATGATAATTTTGGAGTTTGTTTCTAATTGCATAACTGCAACCAATTCAATGGTGTAATTAGACAGTATGGGGCCCCTGGCAAATGTTTAAGGTGAAGCCCTTAGAAAATTAAATTAATCATTATCACTAATTATGAAAGAATTTCATATTTTGAGATACTTAATCACTTTTTATAATAATATTATAAAGAATTCATATTATGTATATACCTATATAACTAATACCTTGGGCCCTGGGTTTTTGCCAGTCCCGATACATTACCATTACACCACCAGTGGACTTATGCTTACAACTCAGTGGCGAATCCAGACTTCGGGTCGGGGGGGGGGGACTGAGGTCATAAAATTTTGTATCATCATGACGAATGTCAAACCTCATGGCTTATACAAACCAAAACACTTTAACTTTACAGGCTTTCCTCTCCTAACAATAAGAATAATAAAGAACACTACAATACTTTCGATAATTTAACAAAAAATACAATGAAATAGCTGGCCAAAAAATGTTTTCAACCGCGCCAACGCTACAAGTGCAAGTGGAATGACTAGAAAAGTAGGAAACTTTTCGAGCCTGTCAAGTCAGAAAGCAATGTTGTCAAGATTTTATTACTATTCTTTTAAAATGAAAATTAAGATCAAACAGTTGTAGTGATTTTAAATTAAATCAAGAATTTTAATTTAGCTCTGGGGGGGTCTGCAGCCTGATAGCCCCTCCCCTGGATTTGCCACTGTTACAACTTATGGGGTGCACTAGTGGTACATAATTTTTTATGGCACTGGTTATTTTATGAATGATTAAAATATCAAAATACAAAATTAAGTCCCAAATGGATTAACAAAATTTGCATAATATCTTATGCAATTACTATTAATTATTAAATAATTTCAAATATGCAAGAATAAATGAAGTTGAAGTTTATCCAGCAACTCTATTTTGAAATAATACTTTGGTATCATATGATCATATTATTCCATTACTGCAACTAAAGTCTAATTTTATAAAGGAACACCCACACAGGAGACAAATTTATGACATGCCATGGATAGGAATCAAAAGTGAGCAGCAAAGCTTATGAGAGAATTGATCTTAAAGAAGAGCAGCGGATTTATGAATTTCCAAATGAAAATGAGATTCTTTTTATATTTATAACTTCAGTTATGAGTACAAGGTCAATCTATCTTAAGACAGAACATATTAAAAACACCAGATATAAATGGAACAGTTAACAAACGATTTCAATTACAGCATTTAGCTTATATGATTTAATTCATGTATGGTAAATGCTGTAGTTCTTATTGAAAATCATTTTCCAACTTTGAGAATACAAGATAAAAGGAATTTTAGAAGACAAGAAAATTGTTTATTCCTCTCATGAAATCTCAGCAAACTAGTTAAAAATAATTTCATTATATAGAGCAAAACATAAAATATATCACTGAGGCACTTTTTTTGAGAATACAATTGTCAGAAAATGCAACAACTTAGAAATTAAGGGACGGAAAATGTTGAAAATAATCTAGTATCATATTCCTGACATCCAAAGAATTATTCTGCCTAGTAATATATATCTATATTAAAAAAAAAAAAAAAACCTACCATTTTTTGCAATTTTATTACATATATATATATATATGCCGTAGGCGAATTGAGATGATCAGGCTTATTGTAAAGAGCCTGGTCATTTTGCAGGTTCTTTGCAATAAGCCTGGCTCCAATTTGCCAGGTAATAAATAATTCAATAGATATTATACATATCAGGGCCAGATTGCTAAATAGGCAACTGCCAATGGACCCCACAACCTTTGGGGGCCCCAAGGTGGTATTTTCAGGGTATTCTAACTTGGTGCTTACATTTGATTTGCAAGATCCATGAACTCAAACATATTACAATTAAGTATAACTTAAATTTCAGAACATTATTCTCAGAATTTTTTTATATTTTAAAATTTGTTTACAGATCATTGTGGTCAGATTTTTTTCGCAGTTGGCTGACCAGATTCACAAATCAACAGCTCTGGAAATCTTTGTATTAGAATCTTAAGATTCTGTGAAAAATGTTTTTTTTAATTTTTAATAATAAAACTCTCTTGATGGTGATCTGCAATTTAAAAGTTTTGATATTGCAGTTTGTGGTTATATGTGTTACTTAAAAGCTTGCATGTATAGAGATTAAATTAAAATCAATAAAAAATATCTTGTTTTGGAAGTTGGAGAGTAGATAGGGGGCCTCCGAAACTAACATTGCCCAAGAGCCCCAATACATACATGCAATATTAGTGGTACAGGCCTTTTTAAAAAAAGTAGCTGTCATTCCCAAAACACAGAGAGCTTTTTATTGTAGTCTTGAAATAGTTTTTAAAATCTGTGAAAGATTATATTAAAATCTTTAAAGATATTTTAGATGGCTACATTCCATGACTATTTTGGAAATATTGCACATGGAGCACAGCAGATCACTGGTAAATGTTAAATTATAGAAAAAAGGAATGCTAACTTAGCTGCTGGAATTTTAAAACTTTGCAACACTGAATACCCGGAATTAAGAATGCAATTTGATAATGAATTGCCGATTCCGTACTTTTAAGAGGCCCACGAAGATTATCGGAATAACAGATCAAGCTAGGAAAGTAAAAGTAATAATTATATTTTGAAAGGCATGGATAAAAAGCATTTATTACATATATAATATTATATATATAATCAATTCGATAAATTTATAGACAGAAAATTAAAAAAAAATGTCAAATAAGAATAAAACTGTAATAAATGGCATTTTAAAAATGGATGTACTTTATTTAAAAAGAAATGACAAATTAACCGTTTTCAGGCCAATGTTCCCAATTGGGAACATCAAATAGAAAATTCATTTAAAAATAAAATATCATTCATATTGTTTTGAAAAAATTGTTAATTATAATTAAAAGTAAGCTTGATTTTTTAATATACAAATTATGTTTCAGATATAAAAATGGCTAATGTACAGAAATTCTTAAATATGGGCTATTTTTACATTTTAATTTCTGTGTAACATAAAAATTCCTAAAAAATTAAAAACAATCCAAAATTTCTAAAAAGCCGTTCACATAGTTAAAAATGTCCATGTTACTAATAACATATTAAATATAATTATATAAATAAGAAACGCATTTGCTATAATTCATTAAATTTTCATGTTCCAAATGGGAACATTGGCCAGTCGTGACTATTCTGTGAAAGAAGGAATCTCTCTATTGTGTGTTTCCACTGAAAGCAAAACGGAAAGGAAAATTCTCATATAATTCAGAAAAGGAAATCCCCTTCAGTTATTAAAAGGTTAATGCTTTAATTTTGGAGGAAAAAAAATCATTTTTATCTGTAATCCGGGAGGGGGTAGTTATAAATTTGTTGGATAAGTATTTATGTGTAGCCGGAATGATAATTCTGTAGTGATTATTTTTTCTAATTAATATTTTCAACTTCCAATCCAGCTGATTAAAAGATATTCTCATGTACAGAAGAGAAAGGTATGCATGAGACAACAAAATTGGATTTATAAATATAATTCTGGACTGGGTGGGGTTCATTAGTTGTATAAAATGCGAGAAACTACCGTTACAACTTTACAAAAAGAAATAGTGGTTTATTTTATTTGCAAATGTACTGAATATAGTTGTTGTTTCTGGATGGCTATTGCATACAGCAAATCACAGGAAACATAACCAACTTACTCATCTGGAGTTTTGTCGAGAAGTCGCAATTATCCTTTTACAGACTGGGGTAAAAAAAGAATGGATCTCAAACATGACCAAAAGTTGCCGTTTGTATATCACAGCTAAAAAGTGATAGTCATTGCCTAATTGTAACAACTTGGATAAATATACATAATTTGGGGAAAATACAAGATTACAGCACAATAAGGGCAAAAAAGGGTATTGCATTTTAACTACTACCCAGAATGCCTAGGATACCAAAGTTAATTTTCTGCACTTTTTGTACAAAATATATTTTTTATTCATTTATATTCATAAATTTTCAAGTTAATTCATATCTGTGCTTAGTTATAAAAATATTTTTTCACAATACTTTTCTTATTAAATTCAGTTTGATCATCACTGTTTTCCATTTCAATGTCTAGTGTGATAAGTTTAATCAGAAGTGGCCAATGTTCCCAATTGGGAACATCATAAAATACATATATAAAATTTCTTTATTCATAGTTTAATGATGGATATCTTTACACTAAAGCATTAGAAGGTGAAATATGCAAAAAAGTAATTAAAAATTAACCTGGATCTGAATTTGGTCTACTTAAGCGGCTAAGTATAAGTGAAACACTATAAGTACACATGAAAAGTTTGCAAAATTCAAAGAATTTTATTCTGTGTGCAGATTAGTTTACATAAAATAATAAATAGCTCAAAAATGCTCTTTAATATATTTAGATTAATTCTATAAAATAACTACTTTTCTTAAGACAGTAGGAAAACATTAGCAACATTTAAAAATTGCAGAGTATTTAAGAGTAGCTAAAAGAAGTATTTTAAGAATTTTATTTTTTTGCAATTTAGATAATATCAATAGCTTGCAATAATCAACTAAAATAGCTGGTAATTGAACTAAACCCTTTTATATGAAGATATAAAAATAAAACTATGTACTTAAAACAAAGCATTTATATAATAATTTTTTTCCTTGCTTCCACCCCACACAGGATTTAAAATTATAACATTCTAAATATCAATTTTTGGTAACAAAAAATAGTTGCTGCTATATGCAGAGACATATACTGAAGTATGATTTAATATGGCTATTGCTAATAGATAAAAAGTGTCTTTTTGTTGTACCTTAACAAACCAATAATTTTCTATAAATCTGCAAGAAATATACTTGCAGATTTATTCAAAATTACTGGTTTTTTGGTAAGAAATTGTACACATTTCCAAAAACTGTTACAGTACTGAAAAATTCTATAACAAATGGTTACCTCTTAAGAAATATGCTGAGTTCTTTCAACCAATCAGATGTCAGAATTTTTCCTTCCAGTTTTATGATTCTTCTAGACTTCATACTTATAAGACCTTAAAATGATATTCAAACAATGAGATTGATGTAAAGATTAATAGGCACACAATACGGTAATAATTTCCACACTTTATAATTTTTCTAAGGACAACTACTTTCTTTTCATTCGAAAACTGAAAAGAATAAATGAATTTAAAGTTAGAACATGAAAACTACGCAAATAGAAAGTAAACAACCCAGCAGCATTCTATATCACAAGCTAAATGGCTATTTAAAAAAAAGACACTTTCTTTAATTAAAACAGCTATATTTAAAAAGTTTTCATAAACGGAAGCAAAGATTCACCGTCAAAGTAAATTAAATGGCAGGAAATGGGAAAAATATTTATCGATTAAATCCATGGGAACAAAAATAACATACTTCAATAAAAAATTGACAAAAAATTAATATTTCTTAACGCAACTTGCTTCATTAATTTATAACACAACTAATAGCGAAAGAAAAGTACTTAGCGATTTTCGACAACACAATCGGTGCATGGAGCTATCGAACATAGCAACCGAAGTTTTCAACTGTAACTAAAGACAACAAAGCTCATTTCACTTTACTTGGATTACGATTGACACACGTATTAGCGCAAAAAGTTGTAAATTTAATAATTTTTCGTCAATGGGAAGTAAATGGCATTTATAATTCATTAGCTTCGAAGCTTTACCTAACTAATTTTTTTAAACTTAGAAACTTTGTCTTTTTCGAGAAATTTTTATGATCTAAACACGTCTCTTTCTAACGGGTCCCTTATTATACCCCTAATTCGTCACTTGTCATACTAGAGCACGACATTTTATTAACAATGACGAATCAAATCTCAATCAACCCGAAAGAAAAATCCTACTAAATAGCAGTAGGAACAAGTTTTTGTTTATTTTGGTTTGACAGAACTTCCGTGGTGAGGGTTAGGGATGAATAATCCACGATATTTTTAATAACAAATATTTTTGCTCTTGTAATTTTTAAATATCTGTTCTAAATAAGTGTGATTTCAGTCACACTTTGAATTTTCAAAGTCTTATTAAATGTATGTAATGTGTTTAAAAAAATTAATAAAAAATTGTCATTTGTTTTTATTATACTTTCTGCAAAAGTTTGTGTTTTTAGTTCTATATACTGTCAATAGATAGTACCTGCAGCGAAAAGTACTTTTAAAAGAAATTTTCCTATCAATTAAGTTAACCACAAATAGGGATGTATAATCCACAATTATTTGATTAAAAAAATATTTTTGCTATTGCTATTTTCAAATATCTATTCCAAATAACTGTTATTTTAATCACACTTTTAATTTTCAAAAAGTCTTATTAAGTATAAGTAAAGTGTTCTAAAAAATTCAAATAAAAAAACTGTTATTACTTCTAGAGCATGTAAACAATCAATAAGAAAAATATAGCAAATTAAAAAATTTAGCAAATTAGAAGAAATTTTTTAAAAAAGTTTTTTACAAAGTAAGTAAATTTTAAAACTAGAACAAGAAAATATATTTTAATTAGAATACAATAAAATTAAAGTAAAATAACAAAAGAATTTTTTAGTAGAAAGAAATAAAGTTAAAAAAATTAGAAAAAATTACGACAATGTTTAAGAAGCGCGAAATTGCAGCAGCTAAACAAAAAACAAAGAACGGTAGACTGATAAAAATCTTTTGGGGTGATCACAGTCTGGGGTCTTTACCGCCACTATTCTTTTTTGGTGCTTAGAAAGACGATCGTTCTTTGTAGTCACTGACGTCACGGTTTCTCCTTATCGCAGTTAGGGATGACGAATATTTGACGAACTGTTATTTTCTACGCAATATTAGAAAATCACAAATACCAGTGATGAATTCTACTGTCAAAAAGCTGTGATTCAGTCATTTGTATAAAATGTACGCAAAGCGTTTTTTTTATTTTAATTTCTTTTCTTTTTAATATAATTTTGCGAGGTTTTATTGTTTAGTTCTGTATACTGTCAACAGATGGCGCTATCAGAAGCATGAACTACCTTCGCCACACAGGGAGCATCACCACAACCCACCCAGGGAAAATAGTCTTCACCGGTGACCTTCCAGATAAGCAGGTCACACTTCACCGCGCAGATCACCCTACCCCATCTCGTCTAGGGATGTATAATCCACGATTTTTTGAGTAACAAATATTTTTGCTATTGCTATTTTTAAATATCTATTCCAAATAACTGTTATTTCAATCACACCTTTAATTTTCAAAAAGTCTTATTAAATATAAGTAAAGTATTCTAAAAAATTAAATAAAAAAGTATTATTCATTTTTAATGTACGTTCTATGTTGTTTTAATATTTAGTTCTTTATACTGTCAACAGATGGCGCCAGCAAAAATTCTTTTGAAGGGGTGTTCGGAACGTCTAAGTTGGTGGGTCACAATAGTAATCAATCAAGACGTCCTTTGACGTCACAGTTTCCCGTCTTTTACCAACATCCATATTGCTACTTCACAGTTTCAGACCCATATATTGCTACTTCACAGTTTCTGACACTTTATAGTGAAGAGCCACAGCTGAGCGATTCGATTGTACCAGGATCAAAACCGATAACCGCTTCCGATGCTATCTTATGTGTTGTCGTAACGTAACTCAAATTACTTGATTTTTGAGTTGCATGGAAATGGTTTATTTTTTAATTGATTCTTCTGCAATGAATATATTTTTGTTTGTAACACATGGTATATATACTTTTTAAATAAATTACTGATAGCATAACGTGCTATGTGCTCTCTGTTTACTTTGGAATTAATTATGTAACTTGCAAGATCAAACATATTTTTGATTGGCGATCCTTCTCTCTTTTTTTCTTGTTGCCGATTTACTCATTATTCAGATTTAAAACGATGGAATGAACAAATAACTTAGATAAAAAAAACACAAACATTCTTTTCTTATTCAAGTGTATATATACATTAAATTTTTTTAAAACTAATAATCTGATCAACGAAACATAATGCAATCAGTAAGTATTTAGCTATTTAGACAATCTTGGCTTGAGTTTTAAATGTAAACTTATGTTTATTTTGCAGAAAGTATATACTTTTAAAGTGATGTTCAGTTGAATTTCCATGCTTATAATAGGTTCATAAAGACTTGCCATTGCAATTGTAGATTTCCATGTCGTTGTTATAAAATTAGGCATTTTCCAAGATGTAATAGTGGTAGTTGATAACTGTATGTTTTACATATGCTATTTTAATGAAAGAAACTTTAGTAGAAAGCATAGATTATTGTACATTATTTTATTACCTGTATGATACGAGTCTGTTTTGGCAGATTTATAAATTGTGTGCGTAATATTGTATTGTAAATAAAGAATTGCTTCACAACTGAAGTATTTCAAATATAACTGCAAGTAAAAATTGTATGGTTTTCCCCTAAAAACTAAACAGAACGAAGAGAGTTTAGTTCAGTTGCATAATTTTTTTTGTTTTGTTTATATACTTGTTTAATAAACTGCACTTGCTTGGAAGAGAAAAAAAATTGTTTTAGAATGTATTTGCACTGAGTAACATACAACAGGAAGATCAGAATTACTCTCATTATTTGAAATTGAGTTGATAATAAGGATGAGTTGATAATAATACTATACTAAGAATGAAAAGTTTAGTTACCAGCAGACAGCATAAGTATTCCCTGCATATAAGTGTTTTGTTTTTTAAATACTTTTTTAAATGAAAATGTTTGCATTCTTGAATAACTTATTTCTACGATAAAAATAGATGGTGTGTATTTATTTTATATTGTTCAGCTTGCTTTGGTTTAGAAGATCGAACTCACTCACATGAATTCGGCATGATTTTGGATTTTGCTCTTCGGGGGTTTACGTTTTTTTTTCGTAGCGTTAAAACTCCTAAGCCTTTGAGGAACCATATGTTTGTCGCAGCATAATCAAAAATGGTTTTTGCGCCAGTAAACTCCACCAAACCTAAGCCTTTGAGAAGGATTTGGATCAAGGAAGAGTGCTATCGTTTGAAGGTTCCTGCTCCCGTGTTTTGTTTCCTATCTTTGTTTTTCCGATGGGCTTTTCACATTTAATGTAACAATTGTTGGGGGCGTTCCCCGAGTTGGCTCATTGTGTTTTGATTTCAGGCTGGTCCAGTGGACTGCTGCTGTTGTCGTTGGTTTGCTGCCTTGTTCTTTTTCTTTTTTTTCA
Source organism: Araneus ventricosus (assembly GCA_013235015.1). NCBI lineage: Eukaryota > Metazoa > Arthropoda > Arachnida > Araneae > Araneidae > Araneus > Araneus ventricosus. Next base: position 110,981 of record BGPR01000289.1, read on the forward strand.
GTACCAGGTAGGTGCTTTTGTTTCTCGTGTTACAATCTGACTGTTTTCGGGTCTCATGGTCCTCTTGACCCGGTGGTATGACGAAGAGAGCTCTTGAAGAGTCTCCCTCCGGGTGTAATTCTAAAGACCGGAGAATTAGTTATTTATTCATTAATAACTTGTCGGTTATTCAAAAAGCTACTACTGCTCTTGAAAGAGGTTGTGGCTCTATCAAACTTTGTATTGAAAGTACTTCTGGCCCTTCTCTATGGGTCAAACCAAGTGCCATAAATACTACTTTCGGGGCTCTTACCCATAAAGATGATGTGTTTTTCGTGAACAAAAATAAAAAACTTATCCTTGTCACCAACCATCATAGCTCCATAGAAAAGGTGGTTGAGTACGTAAATAGTACGCCTAACGCCATAGTTAGACTTATTGACTCCAATATCGTAACGAAATACATCATTCGAGATGTGGAAACTGACTTCCTACTAGAAGATATAGCCAAAGAAATTGCATCCCAGGACATTTTAGTCTCGAAAATTGTAAGATTTTAAAAAAAAGGAACTTCGGATCCGATTCTAATAATCATACTCGATGAAATTGGGAAAACAAAAAAATCCGAAATAAAAATAGGTCGAGTGATTTTTCAGGTATCCAAATTTATTGAGAATCCGAAAGTGTGCTTCAAGTGCCTCAAGTTTGGCCACACTCAAATTAGATGCAATAAAGAAAAAAAGTGTAGCAAATGTGGGGGTACTCACAACGATGAGTGCAATGGTCCCATAAAATGTTTCCGATGTAACGAACCACATGATGTGCTGGATAAAAAATGTACAATTTTTCTTCGCGAACAGGAAATCATCAATTTAGTACGAAATCACGATATCTTATTTGCCGAGGCAAGGAAGCGAGTCGCAACAGGGCAATCGTTTGCTGCTGTTGCCGGCAGTACCTCAACATCCAAATCAGTGGTGTCAACAGGAGTCCAAGCCCAGTTGTCGGACCTTCTTTTGGTAATAAAAAGTCTCCAGGACTAAATAACCAATTTGGCTCCTCAAGTTTCTCAGATTTCAAATCTCTGTGAGGTTAACAAAAAAATCTTAGACAGGTGCATTCAAACTCAAGTACATTTGGATCGCCAGATAGTGGAGAACAAAAATCTTCAAGCATTAATTGACTCTCAAAATAAGACTATTGAATCGCTGACAAACAGGTTAACTGTCCTTGAATCCAATTACGGATTTAGGTCATCTGAAAGCCCCGATCCAGGTTTGTTCCATCAATCATTGGACGAACTCAACAATTTCAGTCCTGCGATCCCGGTGGACACTGGTCCTGGGATTGGGTAAGCTTTGTTTGGTTTTGTTGTTGTTGATTTGTTGTTGTGTGTGTGTGTGTGCGTGCGTGTTTTTTTCTCAATGCAGTTTATTCAATGGAATGTCCGGGGAGTTCGAAGCAAGTTGTCTTGGCTTCAAAATCCCCCTTTTTCTGCAGCGTCTTTTTTTGTGTTACAGGAGTCCATGTTGCATGACTCCGTTCCTTTTTCCCTTAAAGATAAAAAAATTTTCGTGTTGACAGACCCGGCTTTTCCCGAGGTGTTTTAATCATTGCTGTTGACACTAACATCCCAGCCTTACTGGTTTCGCTTTCTCTCCCTCCATCGGAAGTGGAGGTTTTAATTGTCAAATTATGGGTTATCCCAAACTCAAGCTCACCTCTCACTATAGTTAATCTTTATTCTCCCAGAGGCAAATTTGATGCCCATTGGTTAGACTCTGTGATTTCACATCTTTCTCCCCCGTTTTTGATTTTAGGGGACTTTAATGTGCATCATCCTGCGCTTGGAAGTCTGTTTTCCTCTTCTGATGCATCTAAGGTGTTGGACTGGATAAACGCTAATAATATGTGCCTTCTCAACATGTCCCAATTTACCAGGTTCCAGACAGGGCATGCCCCTTCGTTGCTTGACCTATCTATCTGCTCAGCGGATATCTATAACAACATCAGCGTTAAAATTTCTCATGACACTTACGATAGTGACCACTGCCTAATTCTCATGTCTTAAAAAAAATTAGGGGCTCGAACGACTAAAACTCGACAGTATATCAATTGGAACCGTTTTTCAAAAAATATAAATGATAATCTCAGTAATTCTGGCCAAAATTTGTCGATTGAAATGCTCTCGCTTCAGTTTCAGTCGAACGCTGCTGCTTCTTCTTCTAGCTATTCTATTTCAGCACAAAATCATTCGCCGTGGTGGGACACAAGATGTAGTTTCCTTAAGGCTTTAAAAAGAAAGGCTTTGAGGAAAGCCAAGTCTTATCCATCAATTGCTAATTGGTTTCATTACAAGAAAATAGCAGCTCGTTTACGCAAATATATTAAACACTGTACACGCTCCTATTGGGAGAGGACTTGTGTAGAGGTAGCTAAATCACATCAGGCATTTAGAATCATTAAAGCGATGTTGAACAAAGACGTTTCCCGTGCCAATCTCATCTAATTCTATCTTCTGGAATGGTTCTCTCTTCCCCGACTGCTCAGGCAAACGCAATTGCGACTAATCTAATTAAAAACGCACCCGCTGAACGAATCCCCTTAGACTTTTCAGAGAACTACCCCGAATCTCCAGCAGTTCAGAGTCTAAACCAACCACTTTCAATGAAGGAATTTAAAGATGCTTTGTCCAAGACATCCAATCGATCTCCTGGACCGTATAAGATCACAAAAAATGATCACATCCTTATCGGATGCTAACTTGTATAAAGTTCTTGGTTTGTTCAATGACCTGTGGTATTCCTCCTCAGTCCCAGTAGATTGGAGACTAGCAAAGATTGTCCCGATTCTCAAACCCGGTAAAAAACCAGATGATGTCTCTTCGTAACGTCCAATTGCATTAACGTCGGTACTTTGCAAACTATTTGAACGTATGATTCTCGCACGTCTTCTGAAATTTTATATGCGTAGTAAATTTTTTTCCCCTTTCCAAGCAGGTTTTCTCCCATATAAGGGTTGTGACAATCTGTCGTCGGTGTTGCTTAACAAGATCCTTACAGCCAGAGCTCGCAGAAATCTGGTTTACAGTATTTCTTTTGACATCCAGGCAGCTTACGATAACGTATGGCATGATGGTTTGTTATTCAAATTGTTACAATCTGGAATCAGGGGTAGGATCGCTTTATGGTTCTATAACTTCCTTCGGGATAGAAGAGCTTTCGTGTCTTGGAGAGGGGCGTCTTCAGCCTTCTTCAGGTATGACAAGGGTGTCCTTTCCCCCTAATGTTTTCTGTATTCATGCACGATATTTTGGAGGTACTACCTGATGGGGTGCATTGCTTCATCTATGCCGACGACATATTCATATTAGTTGAAGCACCCACGGTGCCGATGGTGAAAAATAAAATTGAAGCTTCTGTCTCCAAGCCTGAAACCTGGTGCAAAGAATGGCATTTAAATATTGCCCCCCTTAAGTGTAAGGTTATTAATTTTTCCACACCTGATCTCTCCTGTGAATTTCCCGGTTTGTTTTAGTGGGGATTGTATTCCCTGGTCCAACAACGTTCGGTTCTTGGGAATCATTTTTCCTTCTAACCTTTCTTTTCGGCTGCATATTGACCAGCTGGTTATCAAGACAACAAAAAAACTAAATGCAATCAAGGTTCTGGCGTCTCCCAGATGGGGAGCAAAAGCTGTCCATCTTCTCAGGATATGCAATGCCAGTAATATCCAGGCTTTAGAATTCGGAGCGTTTGCCATTGGCATGAATACCAAAGCGGGATTGTCGCGTCTGCAAACACTACAAAACAACGTCCTACGTTTCGTTTTTGGTCTACCTCGGTGGACACCGTTCCCTGTCCTGCACAAAATCTCAAACGATACAAATATACCATTGAGATTTGATAAAAGAAATATATCGTTTTTCTTCAAACAGTTCTCGGCCCATGAAATAACAGCGGTTTCTAAGTCTATCGTAGAAACTAATAGCGTGATATCGAATTGGAGATATGACCGTCTACCTTGTGGGGCCACGTTGGACAAGTACACACGACTAATCAATTTATCTTTGTCTAATCTAATCCAAATATATATACCGGAATCTTGGGAAGATCACCATAGTTTCGTTATTCGCACTGACGAGCTGGAATTCCAACAACGTGATTTGGATCCAGGAGTGATTAGACGGCTGTATTACGAGTACCGATGTAGCCTCCATTCCGAAGTGGTAATTCTGGCTACGGACGCATCTAAAAACGCCACTGGCGCAGCTATTGCTGCTGTTAACTGCTCCTTGCCAACAAAGCTCCAGGGATCTATTCCTACAGTTAACTCAGTTTTCACTGGTGAAGCCCTTGCCATGGTCTTCGCAATTTCTAATTATGTAAGAGAATTCAAAGACTACATACTTTTGACGGATAGCATGTCTAATCTTACGACCTTAAAGAACTTAAATTTTCAACCTCCGAAAAGTTCTTTGTTTCTTGCTAAGACCATTGCCGAGGCATTAAACAAGTGCAAATCCTTGGAACTTGTATATTCTCCGGCCCATGTAGGTATTAGAGAAAACGAATGGGCAGATTCTGTCTCAAGAGATGCACTGGTCTCTCCCCAAATTTATAACTTTGTTCCGCCGGAGGATGCCATTTCAGCGTGCTCTAAGATCATTAGATTGGCTGAAACTGAAGAAGGGGGAAAATCTAAGTATTGTAACAAATACACATGGATGAGGGAGTTTAATTATAAGAAAATCAGCTTCTCTAGAAGCAGTGAAGTTTTAATCTTCAGTTTTCTCTCCAGGTCTCTTCCGCTCAATACTATTCTTTATAAATGTCGTTTAATAGATTCTCCTAATTGTGCTGTGTGCCAGACTCCAGAAACTTGGGAACACTTTGTTTTGATATGTCCACAATTTGAAAATGCGAGAGATTTCCTTCGTTCAAATCTTGGTTGCATTCCTCTCTCTCTCGATTGGATTAGTGACTTTTTTTTCTGTGGACGGTTGAAAAGTAGGGCCATTTGTGCCTTCTTGGTCTCTTTTGGTAGGTTTTAAATTTTCCATTTGTGATACTCCTGATCTTACTTGACCGTACCCGGCACAGGCTACGAACTAGGTTCTGGAGCATACGCCGGATAGCACCCTTTATCCTTGAATCCTTTGGTTTAGAAACTCGGAGATAAGGTATGGAGAAAGAAGAAAACCCTGTTTAAACCCGGCTAACAAGATTATCTGTTCATTTGTAATTGCATTTTTCTAATTGCCTTACATTTTATTAGATTTTCTTGAAATAGCTGGATGCATCTCAATGTAATTTTTTCATATTACTGTATTTCAATCAGCTAATAGTATTTTTTTCTGAATAATTCCTTTAAATGTTTCATAGTTATTGATCTTTTCTACATGTATGCCTGCTTTATCAAATTATATTGAATTTGCTTACCTAAGAAAAGTTAAATATAAGAAGTTGATTTTTTTTAAAAGTATATTAAAGAAATTGAAGTTCCATGTATTAAAATATTGGCTTTATTTGGAAACTTCACAACTCTGTTTTCTATTCATTATATGCTTTTATTATTTATATTTTTATATAAAATATCTATGCTTAATTCAATATATATGATGCAAATTCAAATATTTTATTTCATCATACAAATTTATGAACCTGCTATTTTATAGAAGCAGAATGAAATTAACAGTAAATATAAGGAAAAGAAAAAATATGTAAAATAAAAATTTTAATTTTCTTTTTCAAATTTAAGTTAGCAATCTTTTTTTTCTATTTAATTACCATTGAAGTTTTCAACAGTTTATTAAGCTATTGGAATTATTATTTTTATTTTAATGGATATTTTTTACATAGGGTCAGGTGGGGTAAAGTGGTCATACATCAAATAAAATGCTATAACTTTGTAATGAAGATTGGTATAAATGTAATCTTTTTTTTTTATTTTAGCTTTGAATAGTTAAGAACTAAGTTTAACATTCAAAATTATACTAATTGCAACACTTTAGTAGGAGAAAACACCCATTTTGTTTGCTCATGCAGCAGTTTGAAGTTGGAATACCCAATTGAACTTCTCTCCTACATTTTGTTTAATTAAGTTTTCATTAAATTGACTCTGCAGTAAGCTTCAGATAGATCTTAAGGATACTTCCTCATTAACAGATAAGCTGAATTAATTACAGATATTATTTTATAGTAATTTAAGTAAGATGGGGTAAAGTGGTCATAGGGATAGGCTTAATATGCATCACTGTTTTAAAATTTCCTAATCTAAATTTATTAGACAGGTGTTAGTTAAATATTAATTTAAGATATATTACAGATTATAATTAAAGATATGAAACTGGGTAACCCCAATTTTTGTACCCAAATCATCACATAACGTATATAAGAAATCAGCCAATTGCAAAAAAGGATGTACTTTTTAGTACATAAGCAAATGATTTCATGCTACCTTTTTATTTTTTACAAAGGAGCTCATGTATATGAGCAATAGACTGAAGGTAATGCTAAAATAGACTAAAGGTAAAGGTTTTATTCAATTTTCTCTAGATTTGCAAAAACCTGTTCTTTTAATTTATAATGGGCACTGAAGTTACATGACTTATGGAACAGCAAAAAAGGCCATGCGTTAATTGCACTAGAATTTTTGTATAATTGCACTCTAAAAAATTTGACATGAGCTGTACTTACAACTCTATAACCACCTGTTTCATCTATACATGAAGTGGCAATATAGAATTCAAGAGAAAAAAGAAAACAAGTTCAAAAACAATAATGAAGGTTTGACTGAAGAAATTATTAATAAAACAACTACAAAAAAGAAAGAGATGCAAGAAAACAGATAAAAACATGCAAAGAAAAACTTGATAAAAAGCAGAAAATGTCTGATTCAGTCAAGTGAATTCACAATTGCAGATAATCAATTATCACAGTATTTCTGTGAGATCTTGGCAAAATATGATGGGGAGGGGGGGGGCTATCAATCAAAGGGCTTATTGGACAGGTTTCTGATAAAATAGATTTTCTGTCAATAAAATCTCTAAAACTTCAGACTATTACACATTTCCTGAAAATCATAACATTGTTGGAATTGAAGTGACAGATATCCTTAAAATTCTTGAATGAGCCAACTTTTAATCATAGGTTATTAAAAATGTATAATTTGATCAAATAAACTGATTTTCTTTTAAAGTTGAAACTATATTGAGTTTTGTTAAATATTTTTTAAAAAAACTTTGCTTACTTATATTAGGTTTTTATGTTTATTTTTAATTATGACCACTTTACCCCACGTACTACTATTACCCCACCCCATGGGGTAAAGTGGTCATAAAAACATGACAAATAGAAGTTGTCATAAAATTGTTAAAATCAATTATTTTCCCCCCAAATTTTAATGCAATGTGTTCTTCAATAATGTAATGTAAAATAACAACCAAAAAATATCAAGTATTTTAACAAATTCTTATATTTATAATCCACATAAGTTAAAAAATGTGGATTTTATGACCACTTTACCCCACATGACCCTATTAAAGCAGTTTTTCAACTAGAAATTTCATTTCTATGTTTTGCTTAGTAATAAAATATGCTGTTTTCCATTTAAATGTGTTTTTTAGAGTTTTCATTTACAATTTTATATGTATTTATGCATATGCATGTAATAAAGCTGAGTACATGCTATAAAATGCTTCATTTACAAAGCATCAACATTGCTTGAGAATCATTTCTCCAAATATCTTTTTCATGAAACCTGCTAATCAGCTGAATAGCTTAACGTAACATATAAAGTATTTATTCGCCTGTTTACTCAATCTTGACTTGGATTTAGAATGTAAACATGTGTTCCTTTTACGGATTGTATTGTGAGCTTTTAAAAGTGATGAACATTTACATTTCTATGCTTTGCCAATTAATATATGTTGATAATTTATACGGAGTATGTTTTTAAGACATTGTAGCTAGAGATTTTCAACCCTTTTTGTTAAAATATATGGTAAGGTATTTCATGCATCTAAAAACTAAAGCAAACCTGCATTTTTTTTATAAAAATTTCAATTTCTAAATTGACATAACAGTTTTCACAGTGAATTTCCATATAGTATTTATAAAAAAATTGACCCTGAATTAATAAAGCTAAATATCCTTACTAATGCAAATGATATTTTCCTTAAGAAATTTACCATTAAAAAATTGGCATTCATGTAAAGTGTGTTTCTATTTCAGTTAATCTTATACAACTTTTTATTTGTTTAGTGCAGTTGACTCAGGCAACTTTTAACTGAAAAAATGTTCAATAAATGAATATCTGTTTATATTATTTTATTAAATATTATTGTATTAAATATTATCATCTGTACATCTGTCGTTCATCATATCATAAATTACTTCTAAGTAGCTTGCTTCTAAAAGTATTTAATTAAATAGTTTGCCAGAGCAATTAGGATTATGGTATATGGTTATATTTCTTGAAATTATTTACTTCTGAATTTAAAAACGATTAAGTACTTAAATGAAGACTCGTTTGTTTTTCTATTCTTGGGGGAGGAAATAATTTATATATAATGATTATTTTCCAACAAATGTTTTCATATGTATATTATTTATTATAGGATTTTTGCTAAATAATTGACCATAAATTTATAATGGATAAAGATTAATATCCTTACTAATAAAAATTATAATTTAGTTAAGAAATTTAACATTAAAAATTGCATTCATGAAAAAGTGTAATTGTATTTCAGTTATTTTGATACAACTTTTATATTAACAACTTATATTTGTTTAGTGCAGTTGCCCCAGGCAGCTTTTTGAATAACATTTATTAATAACTTTTAACCTGAAAAAATGAGATTTCTTTCTAATTTTTACGAAAAAAATGTTTAAAATTAAGTTTATTAGTAAAAGTTAAGCAAATGGGAAAAATAAGCCTGCATGAAAGAGTAAGTTAACCTGTATTTGAGATTTAATAATGTATTTATTAATTAAAAAAAACATTCACAAAAACAACAATTTTTAGTGCTAATAATAAGATAATGGAAAAACTATACACAATTCAGTATAATATAGTTTTTTTCTAATATATTTTCAATCTGATCTTTTTCAGAAATATCATAAATTATTAAGGATTATTCTCATGCATCTCCATATTAGAATGAATTTATATTCAAATTACACCTATCTCCAAACTAAAAAATATTAAGAGAATGAAATTAAGTACCGAACTACACATGAAAATAATTGTTGGAAAGAAGTACAACCGTTTATCATAATCCTAATTGCTCTGGCGAACTTTCTAGAAATAATTTCAAATTATCAAAACACGAGTAACAACAGATTCAACTGAAATCTACCCATTACTCCGATCAGCTGTGTAGGCGGTCTTCTGCGTCATCTCCGATCCGATAGATAAGTCTTCAGTCACATTTATTACAAAAGTGATGCAATCATTCGAAAATGCATATCACAACAAGAGGGATGATTCACCGAAAGACAATCGTACAAGACCAATAGCAGTAGAAACTGCTATCGGGGGAAAAAGTGTTTGGGAGAGGAAAATGTTAATCACAGAGAAACGTAATACGAGGGAAGAAATAGTTGGTATTTGTGGTTTCACGTTCTAGGGAACTGAAACCTTTCATGGTGCCATCTATTGTCAGTATATAGAACTATAAACTAAAACTTTGAAAAATTTATTAAAAAATCAAATAAAAAAATTAAAACACTCTACTTTTAATTACAAATGATTAAATCACACCTTTTTGACAGTAGTATTCATCACTGGTATTTGTGATTTTTTGATATTACGTAGAAAATAACAGTTCGTCAAATATTCGTCATCCCTAATCTCGTCTGGTATTATATCACTTTTCGAGCTTCCCCCATCGCGGTTTAAGACGTCTTTCTGTGAATCACCTCTCCTGTTGTGATATGCGTTCTCGAATGATAACGTCGCTTTTGTAATTCGAAGCTTCGTCGGGAATTCAAAGGAGCAAGTATTCGCTTTTCTCTTTGATTGACAGAATCGCGATAATTGTATATAAAAAAGAATAGTCGCAGTAAAGATCGCGTACTGTGATCGCACCGAAAACTGCGACTGTGACGTCGAAGGATTACTTCTGTGATTGATTACTATTGATTGTGACCCGTGAACTCAAGTTCCAACATCTCTTTCTACAAGAATTTTTACTGGCGCCACCTGCTGACAATACAAAGAACCAAACATTAGAACTTAATAGAAAGTATTAACAATAACTAGAAGTAATAACAGTTTTTTTATTTGAATTTTTTAGAACACTTTACTTATATTTAAAAAGACTTTTTGAAAATTAAAAGTGTGATTGAAATAGGAGTTATTTGGAATAGATATTTAAAAATAGCAATAGAAAAAATATTTGTTACTCAAAAAATCGTGGATTATGCATCCCTAATAGCAGTTTCATTTCCTGTGACGCTGTAAATCATCATTCTTGTTGTGATATGCGTTTTCGAATGATTACAGCTCTTGTATAACGATAGAAAGTAGCAATAATCGTTGGAAAAAATATTCACAGGGAAGTTTAATTAACTGTGATCGGAACGGAAAGTGATCAGATTCGTGATTCACTGCAAAAGGGATTCTGAATAGTGAACTGTGTTGATGTTGGCTTCCGCGCTTGATGGGAATATTTGTGGTTAACTTAATTGGTCGGAAATTTTTTTAAAAGTAGTTTTCGTTACAGGTGCCATCTATTGACAGTATATAGAACTAAAACACAAAATTTTGCAAAAAGTGTAATAAAAACAAAGGACGATTTTTTATATTAAATTTTTTTCAAAACACTAAAATTAAAAGTGTGATTGAAATCACACTTATTTAGAATAGATATTAAAAAAACAATAGCAAAAATATTTGTTATTAAAAATATCGTGGAAAATATCTTTGAATCGCACCTTTTTGACGTTAGTATTCATCACTGATATTTGTGATTTTTTGATATTGTGTAGTAAATATCAGTTCATCAAATTTTCGTCATCCCTAGTGAGGGTTCACTTCCATTTTCCAGTAACCCTCCAATTTAAACCATCGCCAAATCCAATTGGATTCCATATTAAGCGGCGTTCCTATGGCCGCCGGTCTTTCCACGAGTTCCGTCCGGGGTTCGCGTTATTCCCCATCGTTGGGACAGGAATAATCTATTTGGCTCGTGGGCTTGTAAGTGCATGTGTTGTTTCCCGAGCTATGGCGGTAAATAGTTCGCACGTCAAAGGAGGAGGGAGTGGCCAGACGGCATCAGTGCATCGGTTTACTCGAGCGCTGCCGAGAGATTTGCCAAGCCAAGTGTCGTGGAAACGGCGCAACTGTTCGGAATGGACCTTATGCATGTGACGTCACATCCATCGACACGTGACCATCGGGCGGCAGCCAGCGGTCTGTCTAAACAGCTGATATTCACAGAAAACAATCCTGATGGTACTCTGGAACTTTTCGGAACAGTGAGAGCCGAATACAAAAAAGAAACGGTATACAACGTGGAAATTTCCATTGATAAGCAGTAATGAAGTAAGTTCAACTTTTGTTTATTATACTTTGTTTATTATTTTGTTTGTTACAAATATATAAACTTACTACTGGATCTTAAATGTCTGAACTACAAATTATATTGAAGTGCTAATTTAGGTATTACAGTGACACTGTAATACCTAATTTAAAAATATGTTGAATGCTAGCTAATAAGCAAACAATTGAATAAGACAATTTAGTGATTATGTATTTCTTTTCAGATGTTTGCTATTCAGTATCTCAGATTTGTTTAGCTCTGAAATTATTTTATTACCTTGTTCACAAATGTAAATACTACTGATTCTTGAATATCTGAGCTACAAATTACATTATGTGTGTTGTGATGGCCATTTCAACACTATGTTGAATGCTAGGTAATAAACAAACAATTGATTAAAAGATAATATAGTGATGAGGTATTTTATTTTAGATGTTTTATATTCATTATATATTTGTTTAAGCTCTGAAATTTTTTTTAGTATAACTTGTTCACAAATACTACTGGATCTTAAATGTCTGAACTACAAATTATATTGAAATGATTTGTCATTGCAATACCTTATTTATAAATATGTTGAATGCTAGCTAATAAGCAAATAATTGAATAAGATAATTTAGTGATTATGTATTTCATTTCAGATGTTTGATATACAGTATCTCATATTTGTTTAGCTCTGAAATTATTTTATTACCTTGTTCACAAATGTAAATATTATTGATTCTTGAATATCTGAGCTACAAATTATATTATGTGTGTTGTTATGATGGACAATTCAACACTACTTTGAATCCTAGTTAATAAACAAATAATATAGTGATGAGTGTTGTATTATGAGCCTGGGTCTGGAAGCAGAGACCACGCCGTAGCTAGAACAACAACAACATTTATTGGACACTGCTAAATGGGAAGAGAGCGAACATGCTCTGCACAGCCTTTATATAGCATGTCGCGCATGAATACACTACACGATCCTTTCTTTAAAACAAAGAAAATTTCATAGAACATTAAATTATCAATAAACAAAACTATATTATTATGAATTGCACTTTAAACTTAACATTAAAACTTGGCAACATAACAGCTAGGTGGTTTTACAACTCTGCCGTATCTGGTTCGATACGGACCCTTGTCTGAACTTCTGGAAATAGGATCGTAAGAACTAGATTCCTGGTCTGACTGGGAATTCGATGCAGGTTCATCAACTGGCTCTTGAGGTCTTACTGTAGGTGTTGACTCCGGAATAGCATCGCTGGTCGAGTATTCCTCCGAATCTGTAAAATTCTTAAAAGACGCAAACTCAGAACATTTATTTGGTCTCAAATGTATCCGATTTCTTGTTTTTACTTCTCCGTTATATGTTCGAATACGATAAGATCTAGGAATTTTGTTCTGGCTTAAAACTTCTGCAGGTTCCCATTGACGAACTATTTTTCATGAACACAGAACTTCCAGGTTGTAATTCGGGCAAAGTTCTACGATAAGATTTAATCATTGCACGTCTATCTCTAAGCTTTTTTTTGATAGTTGTAATAACTCTCATTTTGGACTCCTTTATGTATCGACAAACTTGGTAAGACTGTAGAAAGTTTGCGATTCATTAAGAGCTCAGCGGGAGAGTAAATAGATCCTAGAACTGGAGTAGCTCGGTATAACAACAAAGCCAAATAAGGATCTTTAGAGTCTGCTAACGTTTTCCTGAAAATTTGTTTTACAGTCTGTATGGTCCTTTCTACTTGACCATTGGATTTAGGATACCTAGCATTAACCTTTACATGCTTAAATTTCCAACTTTTAGCAAAACAATTAAAGTCTCGGGAATTGAATGGAATGCGGTCCACCATCACTTATTAACTCTAAGGGTATACCGTGTCTCGCAAAAATTGATTTAATTGTAGGTATTACAACTGTAGCTTGTAAACTGCTAATTAGCTGCACTTCAATAAATTTTGAATAGTAGTCGACTACCTCTACGTAATTTTTACCATTGCAATAGAAGAAGTCTATAGCCACTTTGACCCAAGGTGAAGTTGGAAACTCATGTAGAATTTCCGGCTCCTGTGCATTACAAATTTGAAATTTAGCACAAACTGGATATTTTTCTATCATTTCTTTGATATCTTTAGATATCCCTGACCAAAACACACATGTTCGAGCCATACTTATAGTTTTAACAATAACAAAATGTCCTTCCTGCAATCTATTCAAAATCTCTCTCCGCATACTTTCCAGTACAACTATTAAATCGAGCTTTAACAATAAGTCATCAACAAAATGCAGCTCATCTTTATATTGCAGATACTTTTTAGCCGATAAACTCACTCCCTTACTGCTATCCCAACCACATTCTAACAGTGATTTTAGTTCCTGCACTAAAGGATCACTTTTATTAGCATTGCTTATTTCTTGCAGCTTAATATCAGAAATTGGTAGACTATCTAGAACAGATAAAACTAGAGTCTTCCTCAGGGGTTGGAAAGTGATTTTTAATTAAGGGTGCCCTTGAAAGTGTATCAGACACAAACATTTTTTTACCGGGTTTGTAGAAAATCTCATAATCATAACACTGTAATTGCAAGTAAAATCGTTGCATCCTCGAACTCATGGCTGAAAAAGGCTTATTAGACATAGCTATCGGTGGTTTGTGATCAGAATAAATCTTAAATTTAGTCCATAGACATACTGGTGAAACTTCTTGCATCCATAAACAACGGATAAAAGTTCTTTTTCAATATGAGCGTAGTTACGCTGCGCTGGAATCAAAGTAGATGAAGCGAAATCAATAGGCTTGCCCCTTTGCTGTAAAACAGCTCCTAAACCAAATGGAGATGCATCTACAACAATCTCAGATTCAATCCTAGGATCGAAGAATGCTAAAACCTGGGATTTTGTAAGTTACTCTTTTACCTGGTAAAAAATTTTATCATAGGAAGGATCCCAAAGCCAAACAGTATTGTTCTTAAATAACTAACTCTCTAAGCGGAGCAATTAATGTTGACAAATTTGGAAGAAACTTTGATAAATAATTTATCATTCCCAAATATCGATGCAAGCTTTGCCTGTCCTCTGGTTTACTCATACTGAGAATTGGTTCTAACTTTGATTTATTAACAGAAATACCATCCGAGGATAATGTATGACCTAGAAATGTAACGCGGATTTGACAAATTTGAGATTTTTCCCTACTCAATTTCAGATTAAATTCTATGCAACGTTTAAAAACTTTTTCCAATGTTTCATTATGTTTTTCCAAGGTTTTACCCCAAACAATTAAGTCATCAAAAAAATTGTCTGCATTCTGGAAATCCTCTAGCATTTCTGCCACTACTCTCTGAAATCTTTCTGGCGCACACTTAATACCATATGGCATACGTAAGAATTTAAATCTTCCGAACGGAGACGAAAATGTACAAAAACGCGAACGCTCCTCGTCAAGCGAAATTTGCCAAAAAGCGGAAACAGTATCTAACACACTAAAATATTTGGCTCCTGCTAATTTACTTGTGATATCCTCAAAAGTGGGTAAATTGTACTGAGGACGCTTAATAGCTCTATTCAAGTTTTGAGGGTCCAAACAAACTCGCAAAGCACCATTTTTCTTTTGAACTATAACTAATGGACTGACCCGGTCTGTAGGTTCGGTCACTTTCTCTATTACTCCAGCTTTAACCATCCTATCAAGTTCAACCTTTAAGGGCTCTAAAAGAGAAAATGAAACCTTTCTAGTCACAGAAACAACAGGAACCGAGTTTTCACACAAGGTAATACGATATTTACCTGGTAGATTACCCAATCCTTCAAAAACTTGATTATATTTACATAACAAGTTAGAAATGCTTTTACAACAATTTACACTATTTACATTATCATACTTCCTAATCAAACCTAACTTATCAGCAGAGGCAGTTAATCCTAAAATTGGTTGATAAGAATTTTTAGTGACCATAAAATCTAAATGAATAACTGGAGAGTTTAAATATTTCTTTACAGGTAATGTAGTGCACCCCAATAGCTCAATGGTTTGACCAGTATACGTTGATAGCTTAACTGAAGTTTTTCGTACGTTAACTCCAGATCCATACATGCCATTTAATAATTTCTTACTAATTATATTTGCCTGAGCTCCTGTGTAAATTTTAAAATTTACTGGTCTATCATTAATCAATAAAATAGCTTGCCAAGAGGATGACATAGAATCAGCACTCACATTACCAACAAAGAATTGTTCGGGTGGATACTTACAGCTATTTGCGGAATTGGTCAATTCCTCTGGTTTATGTTGGCATACCCGGCTGACTGATTTCGATTTAGAGACACGAGAAAAATGATTCTGCTTCCCACAGCTCCGGCACTGTTTACCGTAAGCTGGACATCTACCTGGAATGTGACGGCTTCCACAGTACCGACATTTTCTTCTGCTACTTTCTTGTCTTTTTGCAGGTTGTCGTAACTTATTAGCGTGACCGGTATCTCTAGGTTTCACCTCTGGCGATAGCTTGAACCTTTTAATGGCGTCGATACTTCACTCTTCCGTAAAATAAACTTGAGCCTGTAGCTTAGAAGTTTCAGCAGCATGGAACATGTCCACCGCTTTTTTAATATCCAAGTCGGATATTCGCAAAAGGCGTTCACGAAGTCTTGATTCACGCAGGCCTCGGACAAGTTGATCTACTAAAACATAATCCTTTAGAGAACCATAATCACAGTTTCTAAGCTGCTTTCGAAGCTCCGTAATAAAGTCATCAACAGATTGTCCTTCCCTCTGCATAAGCAAAAATAGTCTCTGGCGTTCATAGGTAATATTACGCTGGGGGACGAAATAAGCTTCAAATTTAGCAAGAATGCCATTCATCGAAGCAGACGAAACTTCATTAAACGTATTATAAATTTCCAGGCATTCCACACTAATTACATGCAGCAAAATCGCTACCTTTCGACTTTCAGGCTTGGCATTCAGCGATGTTGCATCCATATAAAGTTGAAATCGCTACTTACATAATTTCCATAATTCCACGTGATTAGAGTTCAACTTAAAAGGCGGAGGCGGTGCAAGGCTTTCCATGGTTCGGTGTCAATTCAATGTTTCAGTTTACCTCTGACACCATGTTGTATTATGAGCCTGGGCCTAGAAGCAGAGACCACGCCGTAGCTAGAACAACAACAACCTTTATTGGACACTGCTAAATGGGAAGAGAGCGAGCATGCTCTGTGTAGCCTTTATATAGCATGTCGCGCATGAATATACTACAGTGAGGTATTTTATTTTAGATGTTTTATATTCATTATTATATTTGTTTAAGCTCTGAAAAATTTTTCAGTATAACTTGTTCACAAATACTACTGGATCTCGAATGTCTGAACTACCTATTGTATTATTGTGTTTGTCGTTGTGAGGCACAATTCAACAATATGTTGAATGCTAGTTAATAAACAGTTGAATAACAGGCAATTTATTGTTTAGGTATTTTATTTCTGATGTTTGCTATTTATTATCTCATATTTGTTTAGCTCTGTAAATTGTTTTATTACCTTTTCCAGAAATATATATACTACTGATTTTTGAATATCTAATTACAATTTGTATACATATTTTTTCGTTATGATGCACATATCAACTATATGCTAGATGCCAGTTAATAAATGGATAATTGAATTACATATTCAGTTTAATGATTTTGCATTTTATTTCAGATTCTTGGTGCTAAATGCAAATGTCCTGGTGGTACAATTCCTTCTTCATCTAAGCATGTTTTTACTGTGCTTGCTTTCATACAAGAATTACAACTTGTGGATAATTCAACTATATTAGGGTGTTATAGGATATAAAATGTAAATCATCTACAGATTAGAAAATTATTTATGCCTTCAATGTTATATATATAGCATTAAAATCATTTTAAAAATATGTGCTGTAAGTGTTCTAGCAAATAGCAATGGCAGTGTGGCAACTTGGCTACAATAATCCCCAGAAAGGGAAAAGTAGAACTGTCATCCCCACCCCCGAAGGGATTCACTTTCAGATTCGTATTGAATCTACCCCCGAACGGGTGTAGAATTTGATCCGGCTCTAAGCCGTGTGATGTTTCTACTTTTATATATGTACGTCGTAGTGGTATATATGTGTGCGTGTTGTGAATAAATCATAAAAAGACAAACTGGATCACTATTGAATTTGGATATGAAACCACACACACATGAGAAATTCATTACAGGCAGAATGTTCATTCTTCTAATATTTCAAGAAAGTTGTAATTTGCTTTTTAACTGAAATATTTTGAAAAATTTGATTGCTAATGTAAATAATAGGTAACTTTTGAAGATTATTCTCATTTTGATATTCTTGATAAAATATTACCTCATATCTAGATCAATATTATCAGATAAAGAGTATGAAAAGTTTAATTTTCATCTGGAAAACTCTACGTTATTAATAAAAATGAGAAATAACTTCTTAAAATGAAATTTAAATTTGCAGATATAACATGTTATATACAGATACTGATTTATTTATAATATATACATTCTTTTAGTAGCAAATAAATTAGTTTAACATTGTAATATGTGTAATGAGAAATTATATATAATATTGTAATAATAAAATAGTGTAACATTAACTAGACTAAAGATTTTTAATCAGCTCTTTCATTTTATTGCATTTCACAACAGACCATTTTTAACTTAGAAATATTTGTGTAGGATATAACTAAGTATACTTAATACACATCTCAAAATTGCTTTGCTAACTTGGAACACAAATATCAATAGCTTTTAAGGTTATTATTATTCCCAGTCATATTATACAGCATTAAATCTATAATAAATGCACAAATGTTTAAATTATATTGCATACTGTGTCACCAGATGACTTAAAGTGACAAAAAAAGGAATGTTTGTTCTTTTATTTGTTGTTGAAAAGGAACCATACATCGAAGAAATTGGGTATGATGATGAGAAATGGCCAAGCATTCATGAAAAATTAAGTAAATTTTACCTTTCTGTCCACTTAAAAATATAATGTAACAGTCTGCCAGCTTTCCGATTTTCTTTTTGCTGTAATTGAATGTTTTGTATATTTGGTTCATCAAATATGGCGAGGATGAAAAATATACTATCGTATGCTAATTGCATGAACTTGTCACTCCACTGGCAAATGATCCTCGATGGCCTTGTTTACATTACAAAGAATCCAGTATATATATGTAGAAAGAGTATTTAATGCAATTCTGTGAACTTTTTCTCAAATTGAATAAAAGTATTAATGTTTTACGTGTTAATTCTGAAAAAAGATTAATTATAATAATTCTTCAGCTAACGATCTTATTGAATGCTAGTATTGAAATTTAGTATATTCTAAATTATGTGTAACTTTTCGATTGCATTGTATTTATTTAACACTAAAAATAATTGTTAGCACAGGTTTTAAAATTATCTTGATTTCTGAAATCTAATTATAGATCAACTTTTTTTGTTTTTATGGCATGACTGTACAATACATTGAAATCTAGTTACTCAATGCATTTTGTTACAGATTATAAAATAAAATATAAATGCCAACAAAATAAATTTCCTTCTTGCTAGCTAATTATCTCAAATAAATAAACTATACGCCTTTAATATGAAAATAAGAGAAGATTTACATTGAATAATTTTATTTATAAAATATTTTCTCACTATTTTAGCTTAATAGCTATTAATAAATGCTATAAAAAGTTTTCTAAGACAACTACACTCTGCTGAATAAATAAATAAAAATTTATAAAGTTAATTTAAAATGTGATTAGAATAGGATTTGTATCAATTCAATTTTTTAATTGTAGATTTCTTAAAAGGCAAGTTATCAAACCATTACTAAAATTTCAAAAATTGAATTCTTCACTGAAGAAACTTAAATGATAGGTTTTAGAAAGAAATTATTAGGATATTGTTGAGAAATACAGTAAGTGAATTTTCAAAAAATATGATGGAGAACTGAAATTCAAGTACGAAATGATTTTAATGAAAATTTTTCTATATTATTTTGCCATCTTAGGTAACACTGTATATAGTGAATATGTGTAATGTTTCAAATAAACACAAAAAACATTTTAATGCGAAACATTGTTTTATTACACAACAGAGCCCACTTATCAAATTACTTTCCATGGTGGTATGAATGTTTATTGTATTCAATTTCAGACACAAACAAAAACAATGTTCACTATGCAAAAAAATTTGTAAATGATATAATTTAAAATTATAACACATTAAAATGGATTGTTCAGCTAACCAAAAAGATTATAGTTCCTCAAAATAATATTTGTAACTAGAGTAATAATAAATCTTCAACGCTTCATATACTTTCTCAAACTACAATAGGAAAAGATTACCAACTGAAAATTAACAGAAAATATTTTACATTTTTTTCTTCTAATATTTAGCATTAGAAGAAATTTATAGTCATCTAGGAATTTCAAAGTTGCTTCTACTTTTGTACAGTAGCAAGCTCATAAACTGATATGATGAAATAAAAATATTTTGAATGCATATGTATAAGATTTTATGTTAAAAATAAAGAAGAATACTAACCCCAAAAAACCCAAAAATAGAGTTTTTAAATTGTCAGATGAAGCCAATAATGTAGCACAGGGATTTCAAATTTCACTATTTTTTTAAACCAAATAATCTCTTCAAGTTTTCTTAGGTAGACAAATCGAATATAATTTAATAAACTAAGCACACATTTAGGGAAGGTCAATAATTATAAAACATTAAAGAAGTTATATAAAAAAGTACTATAAAATAATCTCAACAGAATATGAAAAAAGTTAAAGATTCTTGTGTATCTTGAATTATATATCAAGCCACTTCAATAAAATCAATTACAACTGTGGTGCAAGCAAATACATGCAGCCACAGATGAAAAAGATAATCTTGTTGGCCAGATTTAAGCCAAAGGGCTCTCTTCTGTCTCCACAATGTACCTTCAAGTGTCCAAAGCAGGTTCAGAAATATGAAATGGATACACATGCATTTTTATGGTGAACTTAAGGCATTCGGAAAGTACAGTTATCTTCATTCACGGAAAACAGATTTGCTTCATCATACTAAAAATTTATATGTAACTTCACAGTGAATATTTATGTTAATGCAGCATATGCAACTAAATTTTTATTGGTTTTCATATTTAATATAATAAAAATATCAGTAATTGCCATCAAATACTATTATTATCATTTCAATTTCAGAAAATCTATTATTAGAAATAAATTTTACATAAAATAAACATTTAAATATTTTCTTATTGAAAAAATACTTTATAATATATAAATAAACAATTTTTACAAGTTACAAATAGTATGTAAACTACAAGTTAAAAACAGTAGATAGCGAGAATACAAAACAGATCATACAGTATAAATATGTTTATGAAGTTGATCAATGATCCAATACAGACAATGCAGGTTAAAAATAGTAGATAGCAAGAACACAAAACAGATCATGCAGTATAAATATGTTTATGAAGTTGATAAGTGATCCAATACAGATTCTCCCAATAAAACAACTATTTAATATTTGAGGGCAAAATTTCAATATCAAGCCTATCAGAATTGAAATGTAAACAAACACCTGGCATAGCACTTATTATGAGCAATTCCCCAAAAAATTCTCTTAACAAGGTGCAACACATAAAAACAACTTACGCGAAGAAATAAATTTTAAAGAACAAATAGAAGGAAAAAAAAAAGATTCCCATGCAAAAGCGAAATATTATGTACTACGAGATTTCACAACACACACAGTATGTAGAATCGTGTTTCTTCAGGGATAAAGAATATTATAAACAGAGTTTAAAATATTAAGAATTAGTTCTAAAAGACAAATTATTCTACCTAAATATATAATGTTCAAAAAATTGGTAATTTAAGCATGATAACCAAAAATATACATGATTTCAACCATCAACAACACAGAGTACTAACATTCAACAGATATGGATACAAAGATTGTAACTTATGAATGCTATTTACCAATACTTTTTACTGAAAATGTTGTCTTTATAAACTATAATTATAAAATAAAAAGGTCTGATAAAAATAATCTGTAAGCATATTTTAATTTTGGATAAAAGAGTACAACTCTGCATACTAAAACATAGGCCGATCGTTTTGTTCTGACCGCTGGCAACTGTTTTTGTATAATCTCGGACCCAAACGGTGCATAAGGTCCATTCCACCGACCACAGTCCACAAGTACGAACCTCGAGCGACTCGAGGTGAGGCAAGCTACACGCCGTGAGAACAAAACATTAAGCGCCAAATTCAAATAAGTTCTGTCTTGAGTACACAAAGCGCCAAAAAGAGCGATAAAGAATAATTATAGCAACCTTTCCTCAAAATTAGGCTCTTATTGTAAGTAAACAATGAGAGCTACAACAATAGTTACATGGAATTTAATATTTTCAAAGTATCCTTAAGCCATAACATTAGAAAACTACACTTTAAACATTAATTAATATCTTCAAACAGAGTGCTGAAATTTTGAAGATTCTCATTTGACTTAGCATTATCACCCGAAGTTGATGGGTAAGGCGGAAGTCCTACGTTACCGCAAATAAACAAAACAGAAAACTCGTCAATAAACATCTATTTCTTTTTTGATTCTAAATCTTTAGGTATAAAATTGGTTGAATCAACTTTAAAATAGTCAGAAAAAAGAACTGTTTGATGAAATCTCAATATCATGAGGGAATTTTAATTGAAATTGTAAAAAATTCTTATACGTGATAAAAAGTATCAAAAATGCTTCCATAAAACTAAAGGTACCAATTAATTTGTCAATTGTGTGATCGCAGTTGTAAGACAAGAATAAACGCAATGGCGGTTTAGGGTTCTGTCACAGTCTCAATGGAAAAATTCTCTGTAATCTCATAAATTTTTAAGGCCATATTTTTAGAAGCTAATTATTTTAACATAATGAACCTCATATTGAATATTTCTAGTCATGCCTCCCAACTTTTGTGTTCGTTTGCTATTTTTAATTTTTTCCCCACATCAGTGTAGTAAAAATTGAATTTGTGAAATTTCTGAAACTGAATCGAGTGCAAATGTTCTGCTTTCTTAATTTTACTATTGTAAAATTAGATCAAGTTAACTTGATCATTCCTTAAAAATATATTTCTTATTTCTAGGAATAAATTTAATTGTTGCAAATTTCAAGGTGGAATAGGAATGGGTAGTAAAAATAATCGTTTAAATTCATAATGTTTCATAGTGCTTATTTTTAAAATAGATTTATTAGAATTTAAAAGAGAAAAAAGCTATTTCTTATAAATTTCATAGTCTTAATATGGGAGACAGAAATGGGAAACTGTTTTTTCCCTCAGTGCTTGAAATTGATAGTACTTTCGAATTTGATTAAAATTATCAAGGAAATTAAAAACTTAAAATGTTGCAGAAGAGATTTTCCGTGATGGCCTGAAAAAAAAAACTGGTTGCTCCTTAAACATTTAATCTTGATATTCTATGAAAAATGCTTTAGAAAATTGAGTGAATCAGAAGCTTATTCCCTAGTGATTGAACTGTAAATTCCTTTTCTTCGAGACTACATGATTATACACAGATTTTAAGATTTAATTAATTAAATCAAAGGGATCGAAAGGGCGAGTCAGGTTGCCTTCATAGCATATCTGTTACGGTCAATGCGATTAATCGGTTATTGTTAATAATAACCGGATCTTTAAGCGGTTATTATTAATATTAAGCATTTTTTATGTGGCTATTATTAATAATGACCTGCTATATATATAATATTTGTCCAGGCGTGATCTCAAACGCTCAGGAATGTGGGCGTTGCTACGACCCACCGGATCAGACGCCACACCTGCAGCGTGCGCGGGGAACGGGGAGGGGTTTTCTTAAAATTCGGAGAGGAACAGGGGAGAGAGTGCCGAAGTGAATTTCCCATATCTTTGAAAGAGAAAGTATTTTGGTGCATCCGATATTTTCTGCCTTTTGCGTACTTACTTTTTGAATTGAATATTTAAGAGGAAAGTTTTTATCTTAAATGTTATAAACATTTAATGATTAGTTTTAATTTGAGTGTTGTTAAACAATATGGATGGAGAAGATCCCACTGCAAGGAAACGAAGGTTAGCAAACGAGAGATTTGCACTATGGAAGGAGAGACAAAGCCAAGAGACATTAAAAAGAATTCAAACCCCAAATATTTAATTAATTAGAATTAATTTATTTTTCCACTTCTCGGAGATCTTTAGTATCATTTTCGTTAAAAAGATTCTTTCTTTTTCGTACTCAATTTTGGAATTGAATATTTATATATTTTTCAAAACGAAAGTTAGTGTCAATTTATTCATCATTTCTGTTTCTCGTGCTTTTTTTAATTTCTCAAGCACTCTAGCAATCTGCATGAGATTTTCTTCAACAACTTTCGTTAGTAAATTTGTGATAATCAGATCTGAGATATTGTGGGCAAGCTAAAAGCCCGTCTTAGACGGGCACAAATCTTCTAGTTATTGATAATAACCCCGGTTTGTATTAATAATAACCGATTAATCACATGCACCCTAACATATCAACCTAAAAGTACTTTCGAAACCATTTTCAAGAATTCAGATTTCCATCTTAGAGTATCATATTATCCAAGAAAATTCAACATTTTAAATTTTGTTGTCCATATTAAGAGGAGGAAGAGCTTTCCTTCCAATATATGAACTAAAAATCGCCATCTAAATTTTACCTTTTCAAAATCACTGGGGAGTCAGTACCCGAATGCTTTCAAAAATTCGATTTTTATATATTTGAAATCTGGATTTCAAGACCTTTCCAACGATATAAGTCTTATGCTCGTATTCATATTAGAAGTAAGTTAAAAACAAACTTAAAAAAATGTAAACAGATCTTTAAATGACGTGCCACGCCCACTTTGACAGATGAAAATGTAAACATTGGGCCTTTAATCCAACGCTGCATCTGCAAAGCTTCAAGTTTTATTTATTATTTGACTGCGAGTAAGCGTTGCAGTTTAACTGTAACTGTTTTGCATGCTTGCTTGGGTTTGTTTATATTTTTTAGCTTTCTTTACGCAACTTTAAACCACGTTTTTCTTTAAAAACCGTCGAGTTCGAAAGTTGTAAATCATCGTTTTTTGTGCTCTGTGCAATCGAATTAGGTATTAATTTCTAATTCTTTTCCAATCATTGATTGGAATATTTAATTATGCCTCGTTCACATAGAATCTTCAAAAATAGATCAGGTAAGAATTATAAAAGTTCTGTGAATTCTGTAACTGAGGTTGAAAACCTTTCGCCAAATGCACAACAAACTTGTGACAAAGAACGAAAGATACCCAATATAGATGAGAGTTTTTCAGCTGAAAATACAGGTAAAGGAGTTTTAAATTCTATTATAGACCTGACTATTCTTGCACATGTATTTAAAAATTGAATAACTTGCAAGAATTGTAATAGTGAATTGGAACTGCAAGTGTTGAAAAGCACTTCTGGTCTTGCAATTTCTTTTATTTTAAATTGCTTTCAGTGTGAGTGCACTCATGAATTCAGTTCAACTGAATTTCATGAAGGAACTCAGACTGATACTGTTAATACCAGGTATGTATATGCGTTGCATTCCATTGGTAAAGGAGATGAATCTGGCAGAATGTTTTGTGGTATGATGAATCTTCCACAGCCTCCTACAAGATTTCAAAACTGCAATAAAAGACTTTTAGATGCGACTAGAGCAGTTTGTGATTTAACCATGCAGAAAGCTGCAAAAGAAGCCATTATTGAGAACAATACTGATAAGAATATCTCAGTGGCTGTTGACGGAACTTGGCAGAAGCGAGGTTACACGTCACACAATGATGTAATAACTGTTACCAGTATGGACACTGGTTAAAGTAATAGACGTAGAAGTACTAGGCAAGTACTGTGCTTGCAAAAACAAGCAAAATCATGAAAAGAGTTGCAAAAGCACTTTTGTGGATCCGGCGGTATGATGGAGGTGAAAGGTGCGTGTAACATATTCAAACGCTCTTTGACATTCAATGATGCACGCTACACTAAATACTTGGGAGACGGAGGCTCGAAAGCATTTGATGCGATAACAGAAGAAAATATTAATGGAGATGAGTTTCAGGTGGAAAAATTGGAATGCATTGTCCATGTCATGAAGCGCATGGGATCAAGACTTCAAAGACTAAAAGAAAAGATGAAAGGGCAACTCTTGTCTGATGGTAAACGCCTTTAGGGAAAAAATTGTTTGACTGACAGTCAAATTGATTAGATACAAAATTATTATGGTTTAGCTATCCGTCGAAACCTCAACAGTGTTCACGCCATGCGCCAAGCCATTTGGGCAATTTCTATGTACAAATTATCCACTGATGAACATCCACAACATGGTATTTGCTGTATTGGTGAGGATTCATGGTGTGGGTTCAAAAAGGCTGAAGCTACAGGGAGTGCACGCAAGCATAAAAATAATCTACCTGTAGCCGTAGTTGAAGCCATGCGTCCTGTGTTTAGGGATGTATCCCATCCTGATTTGTTAACCCTTTATTTCCTGACGGTACTTAAAAGTACTACTTTAGTCACGCTTATATCTTCGTAATCTGACCGTTTTTCCTGACAGTATTCACAAGAACACGAACTATATAGTTTTGACAGCAAGCAGTAAATGGCAGCTGAAGGCAGGAATTAAATTTTTTAAATTATCAATTAAATTCATTAAGCTATTTTAATTAATTAAAAAAGTTTTAACCACTTTCCTGGGGATATTCTGCAACAAAACTTATCTAATGATGCCAAAATAAAATTGAAAAGTTGCTGGTAAGTTAATTCGGTAAATAAAGGGTTAAAGAAGTGTGTGTATGGGAATCCGCAAAATCCAAACGAAAGTGTGAATAACGTCATTTGGTTGCGTGTTCCCAAATCATTATTCGTGCAAATTGAAGCACTCTCCCTTGGTGTGTATGATGTTGTATGCACTTTTAATGAGGGAAATTCAGCAAAGCTGCAAGTCTTAAAAACTCAGGTTTACAACCTGGAGAATATACTTTCCATGCTTTGAAGCGTCTTGACAAAGAAAAACTTTTGAGGGCAAAATATGCCTTTTACCAACATTAAAAGAAAGGAGGAAGGAAAAATGGTATAAAAGAAAAAGAGAAGAAGTAAGAATAAAAATAATGCACAGATTGCAGGCTATGGGGGCAGGGATATTTTGATAAGGTAAGGTTTTTCTCTTTAAATTGAATAATCACCAAACTGTATTTTTCAAACTATATATATATATATATATATATATATATATATACATTTTTCTCAAAAACTGCATAACATATACTATTTAAATTTTTACCACCTATTATATATATAAATGTATATATTGAGCAAAATATTTCAAAAATATTTCTTTAGTGCTGATTGCGTGTTAGAAAAAGGCAATTTTTAAAAAATTCATAGTGACATTCAGTTTAAATTTTTCAAAAATCTATATTAATATAAGAATTTTGCTCAGTATAAAGATAAATATCTACTTAAACTGTATAAAAAAATTAAAACTTGTATCTGTAGTAGATCATTAGAAAAGATAAATTAATTTATACAGCGTAACTTTATCGTATGGAAGTTGTATGTCGTTTTGAGGACAAAATATGCCTTTTCTCTATAATTAATGGGAAGGAAGAATAAAAAAGGTTTATAAGAAATAGATGAAAGGAAAAGGTTAAAAAATTGCATAAATTGCACTCTATTGTGTTGGAATATTTTGATGAGGCATTGGTTTTACCTTTAAGTTGAATTATCTCAAAGTATTTTTGAAACTGCGAGTATCTGTTTCTCAAAATCTACTTTATATATGCTTTTGAAATTTTTACCACCTATTATATACATATAAATGTATATGCTGAGCAGATTTGCTTCTATTATTTCAAAAGTATTTCTTAATAACTGTGATCGCGTGTTAGGAGACGGCAGTTTTTAAAAAATTCATCGTGACATGTAGTTAAATTTTTTTTTAAAAAAACCAATCTATATTAACGTAAAAATTCTGCTCAGTTTAAAGATAAATGTCTACTTAAACTGCATAAAAAATTTCCAACATGTATCTATAATACATTGTGAAAAAAAGTTACCTAAAAAATGGCCAATTTAACATTAGCAGTATAGGGTGTACCGACTCCCCTTAGAGAAAATTAAATCTGAAATTTTGTAGATGGGCGGAAAGTTTTGAAACTGAGATTTTTATTCGTCTTTTGATATTACATAACAAAATTTAATCTGATATTCTATAAGCAAGATTAAACAGGAAATCGTATACTTTTCTTGTTTGTGAATAGGATGCAATCTATTTCGTGATTAATGGGATATAGTCGAAGAAATCGAAAATCTAAGTGAAAACTTGCCTTCAAAATATTAGAATTTGATGGTTAATTTAAAATTTTGTTTGAGAGTACCTGATAAAAGAAAGTTACTCTAATTAAAATTAAGACTATAATTTTTTTCCACACAATCATAAATTCTGTGTCGTTAAAAATTATTGATATAACTTTAATATTAATTACTGCAATTAATAATTTAATAACTAATTATAATAATTAAATTGCTTTTTCATTTACCTTAATTCATTATACTACATTCTTACAATTAGTGGCTTAGTTATAAGTGTTAAAATGTGACTTAGATGAATACGGACCAGTCTAGTATTAGCCTCTTCATTTGATATATTTTAAAGGGGAAGATCCGAAAAAATACACCGAAATAAAAAATAAAGTTCAAAAATTGCGCTAAGAAAGGCCTCCTATGTAAATTTAAAGAGATTATTTTTCAAGTTCAGTGTACACTGCCTCTTTAAATTAATATACAAATTTCTGTTTTGTTAAACTTCATAAAATCTTTTCTAAAAATAATAATAAAGACTGTAATCATACGATTTTTCCACTTGGAAGATGGGATTTTTTCATTGCCATTAAAATTGAAATACGGAATAAGAAATGTATGGAAAAAGATGTACGATCCGTGAAAAAAGTATTAAAAACGCTGGTCCTTAATCAGGAGTTAATTATCGCACATTAAAACAAAAACTTTCTAGTCCCTCGTCCTAGGAAAGTGGTCTCTAATAGTGTATACAGGCTTTCTTTATGCAAGGGATCATCTTCATATTAAAATTCATACCAACTCCATTTTTTTTCAAACGTCAATGCCCTATTTGAAATGAGCTCGAATACATATAAAACGTTTTCATTTCAAAGAAGCGACTGATGATTGAGGAGCAATTGGAATTCAGGCCCTCCTAATGTTAAACGAAAGTTGCCGTTTTTCAGAAATATCTCTAGATGCAATAGACCGATTGCAATAATTCCTGCATTACGTTAAATTGTTACATAAAATGAATAAAAGCAGTGCATTTTTTTCAAATTTAAAGTAATATTTCATAATTTTAATTAAGTATTAAATTTATTTCTTGAAAATTATTAGATAGAAACACATGAAAATTTCAATCACATTTAAAAAAAGTAACAACATTTGCACCGCTGTGCAAAATTTCAGCCATTTCCGCGATCAGTAGCTCCGAAGATATACCGGGTAAGTCAAAATGATTATAGCGATTACAAACGGCTATAACTATTTAATGGAAAATAATTTATCGATAAGATTAACACAAAATGTAGACGGAACTTCAAAATTTCTTTACGTAAGGCGCAGGTGCAGTGAAGCGGAAGCCTAAGCATTCACGAGTTGAAACTTCGCAACGACAAGAAGCCTGTTCATTGCGGGCATCTCATTAGTAAAAATGGCGAGTCCCGTGCAGAAAGCATTCTGCGTGTTAGAATTTAACAAATGTCATTCTGTTATCACAGTGCAAAGAAGATTTCGTCAGCGTTACAATCAAGAACCTCCAAATGCGAACAACATACGCAGATGGCATCGGATGTTTGAAGATACAGGATGTCTGTGCAAAGGGAAAACTAGCGGAAGGCCACGTGTTTCAGCGGAAAACGTTGAAAGAATTCGCCGCACGTATGAACGAAGCCCACGGAAATCGACATACGAAGGCAGTAGGGAGTTACAAATGCCACAAAAAACGGTATGGTGTGTTCTCAGAAAGAGGCTGAAAATGAAACCGTATGTAATTCAACTTGTGCGGCAATTGAAACAGGAAGACTACGGCAAACGTATGAATTACGCTACGTTTATGCAGAAAAGCATGGAGGATGAAACAATGGTTGATCGTCTCATTTTTAGCGATGAATCGAACTTCTACATAAGTGGGAAGGTTAACCAGTACAACAGTCGAATATGGGGTACGGAGAAGCCTTCCACTGTAATTGAACATGAACGTGACTCAGCGAAAGTTAATGTGTTCTGCGCGATCTCATCACGTAAATTGTACGGTCCTTTTTTCTTCAGTGAGAGAAGTGTTACAACAAATGTTTACCTTGACATGCTTGAGGTATGGTTAATGCCACAGCTAGACTCTGATTCCACGGATTGCATCTTTCAGCAAGAAATTCAAAAGCGTTCAGAATACAGCCATTTTCACTCTTTTTTAGGAGTCATCACAATTTAACATTTGGATTAGCTGGAAGAGAAAATAACGCTAAAATAAAGCAGAAAACAAAGTAGATCTTTGGTTATTAATATAAAAATTTTCTTTCTCGAAATAATTAAAATGAAAAAAAAAGTATAGAAGAAGCGAACAATCGATTCAGAAAGCAGATTCGATTTGGTTAGCATTCGAATGGAATTGTTTTTATGCCTAACATATAAAAAAGGATAGGAACTGATTAGGATTGCAGAAAGCTCTGGGAAATCTTAGATTTATAAAGCAAAAATAAAAAAAATACCTTTTTTTAAAAAAAAAGTTGGTTTAATGAAGTACGAATGAATACCTACAGTTGTAAAAATATGAACGAAAAAAGTAAAATAATAAATCTGTGAAGGGATTAAATACTGGCATTGAATTTTAATACAGTGTCATTTTTAAAAAATAAAAGAGAAATTCAATGATGTGTATGTGTATTTTCTTATTTGCTATTCTTTCCACTTAAAAAAACCCATTTGAATATAAATACCACATCAAAAAAATTTGCAACTAAAATTTCATTGATAAAGAGGTTTTACAGAACAATCACCCAATTATCACTTCTGAGATACTCTAAAAGTAATTCTGATGAGACATTTTTAATGTACTTTTTTATATCGAATTTAACGAAGCAAACTTAAAATTGGCATATCCAAGGTTTATTTATGGACAAGGAAATGAATTATAAAGGGCATTCACACTAATTTTTTATTATTTTTTCTGAATTTTCTTTCCATAAGTGAACATGAAAATAAAAATATGCTATTTTGGAATCATATCTTGGCAAATGTTCTGTATTAGATCTTTCGGTGCACTTCTTTTTTAGAATAGCTAAAAAGCACAGAGTTAAATTATCGAAATCTAAAATGTAAAGGAAAGAGTTATAAGAATGACTTATTTTTTACATTTGCACATATTAAGACAACTTCCTAAATCCTTTTTTTCGTATATCTTCGGTTGTTTTGCATCAAATTAAAATTGCATTTTTGGAGGGTTCTCAAAGTGAAGAAGTGTTTAAAAGAAGAAAAACCGAGGGCTGCCATTGGAAAGTTTGAAGATTATATGAAAATAAATATGATGATGGACTCTTACGCAGATGTGAAATATATTTACGTAAAGAGGACACATTACTAAATCAAAGGACACATTTTGCTTGATTTTAACATTTATAGATTGCGAGCAATAAGAAGTGTTCTGATACTTTTTTGATGGACTGCACAGAAGTAGGTGATTTATATTTGTCTCACTCTGCAGAGGTGATTTGTTTAGCAAAGTTTGAGCTATTTTAGTACTCTGTTATGTAGATATCTGCCATGTCTATTTGTTCGCAAATTTAATGGCTGGCTATATCATCCTTCTCAGAACTAATATAATAGGATATTTTTCGTACGCTGAAAATTCTTAAAGGCAGTGGCGAAGCGACCTGGAGGCAAGAGGGGTATAGATGCCCCGGGTGCCAATTTTAGGATGCGCCATGGAAACAAAACACCACTGCGTTTTAATTTTTTTCAGTGACTTACATCCCTTTTTTTAAAAAAAATATGATGAGGGAGTATAAAATAATATTATCCGGGTACCATTTACACTTACTAAGCCATTAATGACGACAGGAATAAAAAAAACATGTTATTCTCTTGCTGCCGCCTACTCTCGCTACGCCCCTGGCCATTCCAGGTAGTACAACATGCTGCCCGATATTGTACATTATTGTTGGATATTATATAATATTATATGATCTTGTACAATATTATACAATATTGCAAATATTGTTCAATATCGTACAATATTGTAAAATATTTTTGTGCTACTGGGGATGGTGATAAATAATTACTGCGCTTATGACACATTTTAAAGCCAAATACCATCAGGGGACGAAAAAGTACCATGCCCCGGGAGCCGTTCACATAATCTAAACCATTAATGATGCCGGGGGGGGGCGAAAAAATCGAATTATGACCCTCACTACACCACTGCTTAACCCTTTAAAGTTCACTACATGTTTCATATTGAAATTTACTAAATTTATTTAAAAAATTAGTATTAGACATGTAGCTGATCATAAATATGTAAATGAAATAAAATTTGCATTTTTTATTTTCAAGAAATTTGTGGTTTCACAGTGAAACCAATGAACGGTAACGGGCTATTTTTCCTCCGAATAAGTTATCATCGAAATTCAATTTAAATTATGTATTTAATTTATAAGTATACTTGAGTATTCATGATATTATACATTCATAAAATTCAATATTACTTCCGAAGATTCAATTTTAAAAAATATCAATTTGTGAAAGAACCCTCATCATTTTGTGTCTCTTAGAGATCAAAAGCAATTTACCTCCTGCAATGCCGACATCTTTGTGAATACTAACGGTATGAACTGGAATTTTTATATAAGTTGCTTTATATATCTGGCTCTTAAGTTATGAAAGAAAAATTACGCTACGTTTCGCTCATGAGTAGTAAAAAAATGCTCAATGTGTGGTTTCATCGCAAAACCAATGAAGGCGAAAGTGTTAAAGGCAGTTTCTATTTCTTTAATCATTGAAACAGCTTATTTTAAATTGAATAAAAATCCCAAAAGGAAGTAAAGAAATTTTATATTGTATTATATCCCGCAAACTAGTTATTATTTGGCATTCTTATCTACAGATCTCCGAATAGGGATGATTTAATACTAATCACCAGGTATATAAATCTTCCTTCTTTTTGTATCATGCACTTTCAATCTATTCACTATTAATAAGAAAATAGATAGAAATGATTTTTTCCCTTTTTCTTTTTAGTCAGTATTATTCAACAAACGTAGCCGATAAATGAAATGGGATAAATATTAATTATAAGAAAACATAAGGGAAGCACCAGCCAGCGAATCATTAGATTCATTAAATTAGTTGACATGAAATTTAGTTTAACTAGCAAATTTTCTAGTATTTTCTGGCTGCAATTTATTGGAATAAAATTTGTTTCTATTAAGGAGGTTTTAACGACAAGGGCCATTTAGTCGTAAAATATGGGTATGGCTCTTTCGTTAATCACGAAGAACGTTTGAGTCGTGATTATAGGGTTACAATGGACTTGGATTTTTAAGGAAATTTTCTGACAGCTTTTGAATGTAAACTTTTATAATTACATTATTTAAATCCCTGTGTATGACCGGGTTACCGATTTACGATAGCGCATGAATAATAATTCTGAGGATTTTATTTTGGAATGTTCGTTATTTTTTCTATTGGATGAAACTGAGCGAAGAAAGAACGAGTGTAAGAGTGGATATCTCAGCATCGATGCTTCTTCCTTTTTTGGGGTGGAGATTCTCATTTTAGAAGGAAGAATTTCACTTTTCCCATCTATCTTTTCTACAGCATATAGTATATAGAGATAGTCAAATTGTAGGGACTTTTTGCAGTAATATTGTTGCTATCATAATTTTTTTGGTTTAACTTTTAGATTGTGGCTAGACTAAATATAAAATATCCTTTTAAAAAGGGAATTTGACTAATAAATAGGGAAAGTGCTTTTCCCCTTTTCTAGTCAATGGGAGACAAGATCCGCCGTCCCTTTGAACCGCCTATAGTATTACTATTACTGTCTTCCCTCAATAGTTAAGGCCTCGGTGTCCTAGTGGTAAGGTCTCGGTTTCGTAGCCGGAGGGTTCTAGGTTCGAAACCCAATTCCACTGAAGTACCTCACTCTGTATGGGGCCTATTGCACGCTAAATCATACGTAGTGGCGAAACGTCCTCCCGTTGGTGTGGTGTGAAAGTTTGGAGAGTGGCATTTGCTCAGGTGTCGTCTTTGTCAACTGACCGCGGTTCAAATTACGAGGCCCGTCCGAAAATAGCCCTCGTGTCGCTTCAAAACGCGACGTTAATGTAACTAAACTAAAACTTCCCACATTAGTAATGGATTTAGGCATCACACATGTGATATAATAGAAGAAGCATGACGCGCTTTGTGCTTCACAGTACCGTGCAGAAAACTGAGTATGGATTTTGGGTATCTCCCTTTCTACCGATTGGATACAGATCTACAACGTTGGTGCCAAAACCACATACTAAATTTTATTTGTCCGAGTCGTTGCGTTTTTGAGAAATCGCACTCACATGCTCGGAAATGCATATACCTACCGACTGTCAAACTTTTGACAGATTGGGTTCAAAATTTGGTACAGATCTGCAATTTAAATGACAAATCTATATATTACTTAATTTCATCCATTTAACTATTTGCTTTTTGAGTTATTGCGTTCACGGGGACATGGACGGACTGACAGGCAGTTTCCCATAGACGGATTTCGTCCAAATATTTGACAGAAATCTGCAAATTTAGTGAAAAGCCCACTTTCCAAATTTTATGCATGTAGCTCGTTGTGAGTTATCGTGTTCACGGACGGATAAAGAGAAAAATGTATCGGTACAGGTTTTACATAGATTGTAAAGAAAAGGATAAGTAATGTCATTTATCTCATTCACTCGCTTAAATACAGAAATTTACAGAAATTTCAGTTTTGCAGAAAATTTAGAAATGAATTAATAAGAAAATGTGTAATCAAAGTAATTTCAATACAATGATGAACATACAACTAAAATACAAATCTGATCAATTCAAAACAGTCGTTATTTTTTTAAATACAATCGAGCAACAATCGTTTGTCTGTGTTACGATCTCGGAGGAATAATTGATTCAGTACAGTAAACAGTGCATTGACTCAAACATTAAGCATAAAAAATACAGATGCTTTTGTGTGTGTGTGTGTGTATATGAATCTATTACGAATTATTTTTATCGATAGATTTTTTTTATGTTTTTGACATTTAAAATTTTTCTGCAGCATTTTAAAAACAAGATAGATATCGACATTTTAAACAGTTCTATTTTTTTAATAAATTCGAAATCGTAGATGTGTTTGATCTAAGAATTTGAGTTGAATTTCCTAGATATTCACCTTTTTCTTTCTGAGTTCATGATTATTTGTTCTCACTATTGTAAGTTTTCAGTAAACTGTCGATGGATTGTTGTATTAAAAAAAGACTCCCTTGTTGAATAGTGTTAACAGCTTATATTTCTTATAAGTCTGTTTAGTTTTTCTCCTTCTAATGACATTTTAAACCTACACTGAAGAATGCATATTTTCACCGCGTAGATTTTTGCTGTTTTTATCCTAGTAAATTAATAAAATAATTTACTTATTTTATTAATAAGAACATTTACTTATTTATTTCTAGCCTGAAGTAGGAAATATTTTTTATGCAGAAGTTTTAATAAAACAATAAAGGTTTTTTAAAATAATCTCGGCTTTAATTAAAAAAATTCTTTCCTGCATTATTATACTTATTTATATAGATTTCCACGACTGTGATTGCAAAAAAAAAGTGTAAAGTAGAATTGATATTTTATACCGCATTTTGCATTAAATTTTATTTAACATGAATATATAAGCATCTGTTTTTTCTGCGAAATAACTTTCGATGCTAAGGTAAAACAGAGAATGCAAAGCAGAAAAAGTCAATACAAATCGTAATAAATAAATAATAATAAATAATCGTAATCGTAAATAAACAAGGTATACAAGGAAAAGCATCGCAATTGTCAAATAATT
Source organism: Araneus ventricosus (assembly GCA_013235015.1). NCBI lineage: Eukaryota > Metazoa > Arthropoda > Arachnida > Araneae > Araneidae > Araneus > Araneus ventricosus. The sequence continues at coordinate 146,690 of BGPR01000289.1, forward strand.
GGACCTGGATATTTTAGTGAAACTTCATGTTTTAGACCTCCCTGAAGCCGAAAAAAAAATCAATTTTGGAATTAGAACCGTCTGTCTCCTAACGCAATAAGTAAAAAATGGAACAAATTAGAGGGATGAAATTTGGTATGTGGTCTTTATACCAAAATTGTAGATTTTTGTCAAGTTTTGGAGGTTAGGTTAGGTTAGGTTATATTAACGTCCCGTTTTGAAGCAACACGAGGGCTATTTAGGGACGGACCTCGTAATTTTGAACCATCCATATAGCCATTTTTAAGTCATCATGTCCACATGATCGGACAGACAGACAGAAAGACTTCCCTTAAACGGATTTCCTCAAGTTTTGGAGGAAATCTGTTTAAGGGGAGTCTTTCTGTCTGTCTGTCCGATCATGTGGACATGATGACTTAAAAATGGCTATATGGATGGAATTTGGTATATGGTTTTATCATCAGACTTATATACAGTTAAACAAAAAGAAAAACTATCAGGAAAAGGATCAAGCAGCATGCATTTGCGTATGAGCTTTAGGCGCACTGGTGATTTCCGTTCGAACCCGAATCATACAATTAGTAGAAATGCATCAGGTATGAGTTACGAATATATCGTTTGTTTCCTAGCATACTTGTTTTAAGGCTAAAACGTTTGCCTTTTTAAAATATTACTTTAGTAATCTTTGTTCAATAATGTCATTCGATGAGAAAATGTGTTTTATTGTCTAATTTGAATGAGAATGACACTGATTAACAATTAGGTAATTCTTTTATAATTCTTCCCATTTTCTAACTCGAAATATTACATAAAATAACAATCGTTATTTTAATCCCCGAATCTTTCAAAGAAATTCAGCTTTCATTAAAAATTAATGTTTTTAAACCATTGAGAAGCATAAAAAGAAACTGAAAAGTGATGTGATTAAATTGCATATTATGTTATACTTTTATTTAAAAAATTCTTAAATATGCATTATTTGCACAACTAGTCATTGATAAGTAAATCTTGACAAAAAAGGAAAGAAAGAAAATAAACTATAAATCATTTGTTAAGAATCGCAATTCATCAATTGAATTATTCTTTCTCCTAATAAGAATTTCTACAAATTTTATATCAACTGATTAAAAATTTTTAAATTTTTTTTGAATGGAAAGAAGAATCCATTTTATATTAAAGTCGTTCTATCTGAAAAAATTTTTTCAAATTTTGCTGTTTTTTGTAAATATTTCAAAAACTATTGCAGATAGGCACATAATTTTTTGGATTCCTAAGTTTTAGTACCTCAGCTTTGCTCTCATGTAAAAATTTTACTATACTACAATTTTACTATTTACACTTTTTTTTTCAGGAAAAAATTTGTTAAAAATATTAAATTTATTTTATTTGTGAATTTATTTTATAATTTTATGTAATAAGATTTTGTTCTTTTAGTGAGTGAACAAAAAATTTGAGAAACATATAATAGTTTCCGTGATGTTATCAAAAGTTTTTATAATTCATTAAAACAAGAAATGAGCCATTTTTCAAAAGCCTATAACTCTCGAAATTATGATTAGAAGTCAATAAAAACTTTTTGGGGGCTAATTACATGACCAGGAATCCATTTAGTGAAAAAAAAAATTAGTAGACGTAATGGAGAAATTTCGAGATAGTAGTTAATTAACTCGGTTAATCAGTTTGTCGATTTGAATAAACCTGTCCCTTTGAGCCATTAACATAGACACTAGTTTTATGAAGATGCGATAATACAACAGTTACAGAGGTGTCTCATTTTTTGTTGACAACTGTACATGAAGATCTCGCGGTAAATTTTTCTCCTGTTGGTGTGGTATTGAAGTAAAGAAATGGATTACCGGCTCAGATTGTGTCATCTTCTGATCACCAGTGGCGGCGATTGGGTGGCAAAAGTGTGTGGGGGGATAACAAATTTATATACACCTAAAAGTACCCGGGAGTATAGGGGGTAAACTACAAAATATAAAAAAAATTAGTTACAAAATTAACTAGCTTTCCCGGCATTATTACTTTATTATAATTCCTAGCTTTAGATAGCTACATTACAATGAAATTAAATTTGTCCCGCTAAAAGTGAGTGTGTGGGTGGGGGGCGACAGCCCCTCCGTGTCCCCTCCACCGTTGAACACAGCTCAGAAAAATAGATGAAAAAGGACACGACTCGATATTCATCAAAAGGCACCTGATCTAAACTGTCCTAGCTACCAGCATGGCATTAAAAAGTACCAGAGAACAATAGATTATTGAGCAACAACGAAGCACAGCAAACCAAAACATTAGTCAAGGCACCAACAAACAAAGTGGCAATAGTCAAAACTCTTCCATTCTTAATTTTCATTGGAACATGAGCCAAAACAAACAAGAAAAAATTGCAATCTTATTAATAGTCCTCCAAGAACGACTTAGTAAAAATTTAAATTCGTAAACTATAATTTATAAGCACTTTTCTATACACTATATTAATTAATTTCTTTTTTTTTCTACATTTCATTTATACCATTTTTTTTATCTACAAACTGTAAATTTATTTATTTATTTTTCATTTTTGTATATACATTTTTATTTGATCTATTTCTACATTTCTATTATTTTTATTTATAATTGTATATTCATTTTTGTGTATGTCTATCATTTTCATAGTATTTAACAATTTATTTATTTACTCTGTTATATTTATAGTTATTTATCTTTTCATACTTTTTATTTCCTTATTTTTGTTACGTTATTGTTATTTGTGTTTATTATTATTGCTATTATACCATTTAATGTAATCAACTATTATAACGTAAAACTATGCCAAAGGTCTCAAACGCCCTGTAAATTATATTAAAATTAAGTAAATAGAGGGATAAGGAAGAAGCAGCGGGCGAAAGCAAGTCGGCTCGAGCTTGATGCTTTTGGGGAGCGTATTGCTCCCTTTCAACACATGTCTATCTCAAAGTGGTGAGAAATCATGTTATAATTTCAGGTACGGGGGCATGCTGTGATGTCATAGTTCAAAATTACGAAGTCCGCTCTAAAGTCCTCTCTGTTTACAGTAAGGGAAAGTCAGATAAGACGACGAGAGTGTAAGATGACGAATTGGATTTTTCTCAAAAATTACCCTACATGAATGCCCCGCTTCTGCATCATCAGAGACCAGCTACCCGTGCCACACTAAAATATTCCACCCATTTATTAGTGTGGTGATTCGCAATACGCGGTATTGTGTTTTTTAGTTGTTCCTACGCAACTTTCGGTTGCTGCTTGTGAAGGAATAACGTTCACAGAGTAAATATTTTTGATTTATATATGTGATTTTCGTAAAGAGCAAATGAAAACGTGTTCAATGATGTATTATTTTAATTTTTTTCTGATGAGCTGATGTCCTTCAATGTTTCTTTGAAATAAAAAGGTGAAGTCGGGTAAGATGACGAATTGGGTGGAGGATAAGATGACGAACCCTTCCACCCTAATTCATGAGCTTATCGTGCTACGTGACTGCCACTTTCCCTTCATGCACCTCACTGGCACTCCAGTGAAAAATGAGCATCTTATTAAAAAAGGAGAAAGAAGAAAAAGAAGATAAACGAGAAAACTGTGCCAGTCGAAGATGGCTGAAGTTTATAAGACTTAAAGGACACAAACCTGTTAAATTATTCTACAAAATAAAGTAGCTAAGCGATACCTTGACTTCTAATGATCTGAATCTGAAGACTCAACTCATTCATTTGAATTTCCTTACGATGACACTGATGACAATCTAGACCCAGAGAACCTTGATAATGAAGAACACATCATTTTCAGTGAACAAAGAAAAACGGAATTGGGATCCCAATGTTTTATGTAAACTCTGGCCCCTTTCCACCTGTACTGGCTGGGACAAAATCCAAGCCTATGGAGATGCGATTTTTGTAATTGATTTCATTTCTTAAGGTTTGAATCTAAAATTTCGATTGATAATATTTCAATTTGTTATGATCAAGATGTGATATCAACAGTTTTAAATGGTTTTTTCATACCATATGATGTTGAATTAAATTGTTATCTGAGTTCGTCATCTTTTCCGCATAGTCGGGTAAGATAACGAAAATGACTTTTTTTTTTTATAAAATGAAATTTTGGGGTCTCAAATTTGAATATAAAAATTTAAAAAAATATCATTTTAAAGTAAAGAGTTGCAAGAAGATTTTGCCGAAGCAATAATCGTCCTGCAACAAATATTGAAGTTATGAAAAATCCCCAAAGCTTAAGGTTGTCATCTTACCACACTTTCCCCTACTTATATTTTATCTCTCCTCGGCCTTTTGGCTAAGATCAAAGTGTAGTTTTTTGAAATTTTGTCTACTCGTGTGTTGTCGATGACGGTACACTATTTTATTATCTATAGGACTTAATTATCAGTTAACAAAATAATTTAAAATTAAATTTTGATTATATCCAGTGGCGCCACCTTGTAGTGGATTTGAGAAAAAACTGGTTTCAGGATTTCATTATATTTTTAATATTGAGTTATAAGATAAAAACAAGAAAGTAGAAAATAATTAAAATAAATATTCTACTTATTAGTATACTAATAAAAGTTTATTTAAAAAAATTCTTTTTATTAAATTTATTGCACACTTTTATTTTCTTTCACTTGTTTCAATTTTTTTAAAGATGAAATTTTGTAATATATTTTTCATTCTGCCTCTGAAATTATGTGCAGTCATGTATACCCGATGACAATATGATATTTTAATACTTTCAGAACTTAATTATCAATTAATCGCTTAATTTTAATTACATATGAGAGGTGCCATCTGGTAGTGAATTTGTATAAAAAATTTATTACGAGATTCCACAATAATTATAATAATGAATTATGAAATGCACAATTTAAAATTATTTTCTTGTTAGTGAACTAAAATGTAGAAAATAATTGAAAGAAAAAAATGTCTTGAGGTCAAAGCAAAACTTGTAAAAGCGTGAGGTACTGAAAACAATATAATAAGGAAATTAAGTCACAATGAATATCAGAAAATTCTTATACATTCATTATAAATTAAAATATATTATGAATGTGATTAAAATTTTAATTTAATTATAGTATTTATAATAGCAATTCATTGTTTTTCCGATTTTTACTTTGAATTCCTGAATTTTTAATTAAAAAAATGAATTTAGTACACTAATAAAAGAGTGCTTTATAAAACTTTTATTTATAATTCTCATTATATTACAAGGATAGAAAATAAACGATTTTTTTAAATTTGATTTTTCTCATTAATAAAAATCCATAAAGTCGATCACTCGAATAATGTATCAAACCTCAATGCATATAATAATAAAATTCATATAAAACCAACTTTTCCAGTCTTCTAATAAAAATGTTATTAATCCGTTTTTCAAAACTTTCAATCTGATAATGCAAGAAGTATTGAAATACTTTTATAAGTAAGAAAAAGAATAAAAAATGCTATTATAGGTAAAACGATGAATAAAGGAATGCTATTGAGTTCCCTATTTGTGTAGTTTTTTCCATCATTCCTTTTGTTGAAATATACTTAACTTTCAATAGCTCTCAAAAGAACCATTTCCTTCAATAAACAAAACCTCGGGTGCTTAATGCATTTAACATATAAAAATACCTCACTTGTAGCACTTCTTCACCCAAAAAAGTTGCTTCAGACATCCATTTTAGTAAGAATATTCATCAAGCAGAGAAAAGGTCCTTTTTTGCGCAAAAAGCACGTAATGTTCAGTTTGAAAGCGATCGTCTAATATCTGAAGTAAAACCATTAGTGAAAACTCTTGTACGGAATCGAAGGAATATGAGATCCGCTGAAGTGCTGCTCACAAAAAGGAATGTCACTAATACAGTTGCTAATGAGAGGTACGTATTTTGAGAGAGAGCAGCGAATGAGCTATTTTATTTGCTGACATTTATCAGACGCTATTAGGGGAGAACGATATATTGCGTGAGCAGGATTCATTACTTATTTAAGAAGTTCTTTCTTCTGTTTTGTTATAACCCAAACATGTTCATCAGATAATAATGAACCACTTTTTGGAAGAATGAAAAAAAGAAAGAAAAACCCTTGCTTGTTTAGAGATCTTATGACAAGTAGATTTTTTATGTGGATTATATAGCTATCATCTTCATTGAGAGCGTGATACTTGCCACTCGCTTAATAATAGGTGCCGTGACTGTGATACTAACAAGAAACAGTGCTACATTAAGATATATTTTCTGAGTAGAAACAGTGCTACATTAAGATATATTTTCTGAGTAGAAACAGTGATGCACTAAGATATATTTGCTGCGAATTTACTTCAGATATACTTAAACTAAGTTAAAAATGCCTCAATTTTGGTAATTACAGTGTATTTATTTTTCATTAGAATGTAATCTTGTTTATGCAGATACAACCATGTAAATCTTAATTTTTTTATGTTTGCCTTATTTTAGTCTATTTATTTAATTAAAGCTATAACAGTACTTTATAATAAATCAGCACAGATCTGCAGACGTGGCAATTTCCTAAAATTTCAAATCATTAACATAAACTCTTTAACAGGTTTCATCTTACAATTATTTTGTTGAAACTTAAGAATGGAAAGCAGCATTTTATCAGTAATAAGTAATCACCAGATATTAAAATTGGAGCTTCACGCAACTTCCTCTTGCTAAAACTTCCAGCACCAGAATACCTCATATATTTTCCAGGGGGTTGAAATCGAGACTTCTAAGAGATCATTTGAGTACTTTAATGCAAATAGTTTCAAACTATAATTTTGTTGAACCTGAAGAATGAACAGCTGCATTGTTTTACATAAATAAATAGTCACCAGATATTAAAACTGGAGCTTCAGACGATTTCCTCTTGCTAAAATTTCCAGAATCAGAATACCTCATACGTTCTCTAGAGGGTTGAAAATGGGACTTCCAGGAGGTCCCTTTAGTATTTTAATACTAATGGTTTCAAACCCTGACTTTGTTGAACCTGAAGTGTGAACAGCTGCATAAATTAATTATCACTAGATTAAAAGTAGAGTTTCTGGCAACACATTTACTGCATGTACATCTTTGCATCCTCCAGGGTCCTTGTGAATACTCATAGAAATAATTGGAGTAGTTCTTTCCGCAGGAAACACTCTCTAACCATTTACGCTGACAGCGATGAATTGTAGTTTATAAAATCATTTTTTAGCTGGAGGGATATCAAGCCAGTAATAAAAGAAACCATAAGGGTAATCTCATTTAAATTTCTTTTTTTCAGAAAAAATAACATCTATCCATTTGTCTCCTAAAGCTATAAGTTTATTGCGAATTCTAAACATTGCTTTTTATGGTATTTAGTAAATAGCGGTTGCTTTTTCATTTGCAGCTATTTTTAATTCTATTTTGATAACGCATCGGGCAGTTCGACTCAAACAAGGAAGTTGCAAATTATTTACAGTTGTCCTAACGATATATTTTTGTTGCGAGTTTGGAGAATTACAACTATCTTCTACAGAAAATTCAAGCAAGACAACGTCCTTCTCTCTCTCCACTTTAAATATTTTTTGTGATTTTTCAAGAAATCATTCGAAACGGCTTTGGATCCATTTGATTTTCCTGCTGTATCATCCAAACTCAATCCACAACTATTAAAAAAAGTTGAGGATTTTACCCAGCTCAAAACTAGGCGCTCTTCATTTTCTAAATGTGGATGCAGTATACTAAATTTTAAAGCACATCCGCATTCCTCTACCGAGACTGTATGACAGAAAAATCTGATTCATATGCAAATTAAACCTTTAAAAATTATATTCACATGTGTAATAGTTTAAAAACTTCGAGTTAAAAAATGACTGCTTTTAATATTTTGTTCAATTTGCCTTAGTCTAGTTTGAAATGCAATTAAAAAGTATTAAAAATTAATGGAATTTGAGCAATAATTTTACATTTAAGATTGGATACTGAGTGACTTTCATTTTAAAAAGCATTTACACAAATTTCCTATTTTCTGTTTTCTACATTTGGCGAATTTCCGCCAGATCTTAATGCCCATGACTGAATGTGTTCTTACTGAACAGAGAATGTGTTTGATTTTTCCGCCATTTTCCCCCGGAATTTCTGTTGATATATAAGCTATGCTCAGTGACATTAATTGTCTCAAATGTGCCATGACAAGGTCTATAGACACACTGTTACTGACTAATAAGTTGCCCCTTGTGTGCATACAGCGACATTATTCTGGTTGACATGGAATCTTTTGATGTACGTGATGAAATATACTCGTGTTGTGATGAACACGATCATTTTTCTATTTGCAAACACAGTCAGCAAACATTCTCGGATTGTTTGGTGACTACATTTCGAACAATCTCCTTTCTCTTTCTTTGAACAAATCTTGCCACGAATCATTGAACTTCGGAATAAAATATCTATTTGGCTCTTTTCGTGCTAATAGAAAATTTTGATTCTTTTTCTTTATCTTTTACTAGAGATGATCTGCTTTTGCCCTTGTTGAATTTATTGCTATTATTATTTATTGTTATTTATTATTATTTGTTGTTATTTTATTTTCCTTGTTGAAAATCTACCTTTCACCTACTTTATTTGATTGGATCAGATTGTAATGTTATTAGTATTTGGTTGAATATGAAAATGATTAGAAATTCGCATCTAAGTACTTACAAAATAAATAAAACTGTACGGAAATGAAATTTAGCATTGTTATCGTATGCACAAAGCGAATACAGCTGTTAGGAACTAAATCCGTTTGTCAAATATGAGGCTATAAGCAATGAGTGAAACTGTGTTCATTACAAATATTTTATGGAAGCTTCGGAGTATAGTCCTGAATATTTCGAAATGGACAACTATATAAAGGAAATCCTCTTATATTCAGTTCACAAAGATATGAATGTCTGAAAATAGTGGTATAAGCGGCTCGTTGAAAGCAGGTTTCAGAGTCAAGAAATTGTGGACGACTTTTGACGGGTCGATGGAGAGACTGCCGGATGTTATTAGGCCTTATTTGTCTTCTTTAACTATTCTGCGAGTAGTACTTATATCATTAAAAGACGTCTATTGTACAAAAATTTATGCTCAAAATATCATTTGTTAAAAGATATTGTTTATAACAATAAAAAGGAATAACAGTTAACTAATTTTGCCAAATTGAATTGTTATCACTGTAGATGCAAATTACCTGCAGGAAAATCTGTTTCTAAGTAAGACCTAACAAATAGACATGATTAGAAACTGTTTGGAAATTCTCTAAATTTAGCTTAGCGTGACATGTTGCGTAACTGCACGACAGATCATTTTAATTTGGAATGATCTGCGTCTGTTAGCCTGTTTTGCATGGTAGGTTTCCATGAAATTTCCAAAGTATATGTTGTTGAGAAAATAGCACAATTCTCTGTGCTGTTATTCTCTCCACCACGTTTGTTTTCTTTCAAGCAAGATCATACTATTGAGATTGTCACATATTGGATACTATTTATTGATAACATTAGTTTTTATACTACATTTATTTAGTCGGACAGATTGTCAATGCATTTTTTAAAATTTCCTGTTGCATCATTTGAAATATCGCCTGTGACACCTTTGTAGAGATTTAAGTAGGAATGATTATAAAAAGAACTTCCAGTTTCTTTTCTTGGAGAAACCAAACCATGGGATACTCGTCGATTTTTGTTTTAAATTACTTCTTTTTGCATAGAGATTGTAATTTTCTGTTTGTAGTTGAAGGTATATAAAGGATGATATACTACAATCTGGTCTATAATTTACTCAGTGATATAAGAAAAATAATTTTTTTTGCTTTCTTTTACCTAGAAAAATTCCAATTATTATTGCCATAAAGTTGTCTCTTGCTTAACTCTCCTAATGTCAAAAAATGATATATCGTCGTCTAATGCTTACAGAAAAATATTTTTTTTAGAAAAATACTTTCCTCGAAGTTGAGACCTTAGAGCCGCCGTGACAGGTTTTTGAATCAGAAGATTTTCTTTTAAGGCAAACAACTTTACTTTTGAAATAATAGAAACAATAAACACTTTTAGGCTTTACATTCTCGTTCTTTTTATTTTGATATCATTCAGTGATATCAAAAGAAAAAGAACGAGATTTGTAGTTAAGATAAATTGTAATTAAGATAGAATTTAAACAGATTGTAATTAACTTCAATTTGCAATTTAGATTTCAATATTTTCTTTAACTGAATTGAGATAATTTGACTTTTTCAGTACACCAGTAAACCGTAAATACAGCCCCCGACCTGCCAAAGCACACGGGTGAACACTGAATGACAGTCGTGCGATAGCGACGAGTACTGAGGTCGGGTCCTAATGGCCAACACAGCCTCACGGCCCAACCCCTCCCGTAGGAGGTACGTACTATCACTGGAGGAGGGCTGCCGCCCCACCCCCAATTCATGTGCCCCGAGGCGGGCGAGTTCCTTCATATACAAACCTGAGCAACTCATCCACACTTAGTGGTGCCCACTTCTATCGGGGGGAGTACACCAGTAAAAGATGTCTTTATTAATAGGAAATAATTCTACTAAAACTTCCAATAGAAAGTAAATTTTTATTTATTTACTGTCAGTAAAATAGTTGCAATAATAAAATAGCTACTGCATAAAGTTTTTGAATTTTTTATGTTCTTAACAGTCAGATAAAGAGGTTAAAAAAATTTGATAATACAATGAATCATCTTAAAAATGTGTGTGTGTGTGAGCAGCAAAAATGGTTTAAAAATATTGACTGTTCTCCCCTCGACAATCTCTCATACTTCCACAATACCGAAAGAGAAATGCGCATAATACTTTCGTTAATTGTAAGTGGAAACACCCAGGCAAATAAATAAAATAATTGAAAACGTGAATAATATTTTCCTTGGATGCAAAAGTGAAATCGTAAGTATGGGGCTTTATGTGCTTAGCGCCACACTTACACCACGGCATGCCCCCGAACTGGGAACCAGGCGGCTCCCTATCAGTTTGGTGGGTATGTGTGAAACTATTCAGAAGATAAAAAAAAATATATTTTGATAAGATATTTACAAGCATAACACAACATTTAACACAACATCAGCATTAAACAAGATATTATTTAGATATTTTAACAAGTATATTATACAATTTTGATTTATAAAAAATTACAAAATAATAAACAATATTTTGAACACAATAATAAGGAAAACACATTAATAAGGATAATGGAGAAATAGATAATAATATAATAAGGAAAATTTAAACAATATATATGCATTAATTAAAATATAAAGAATATAATTAATACAAATAAATATGCATTAACTAAAAGACAAAAAAAGACTAGGTCTATGCTTAGCGCCAGAGTACAGTGAAGAAAATCGAGTGGTAACTCTTTTCGTGTGTATTAGAGTGGGCCGAAAAAACTCAATTTTTTTTCATGTCGCTATACCGCGGAAAAGTTGCGAATTGGTGAGAAATTAAACGAGGAAAAAAAGTAAGGAAATTGATTGATATCTTCCGTTCCCGCAACTGTCTTGAAAATCGTAAAAATTGACGAAAATCGACAGTTTTTTAAATAATTTTTAAGATTTTAAAGTTTGTCTCTAGCTGCTTATTATAGCATTAGCTTTTGAATACTGATCTTCTTAAGAGTAATAAGATTTATTTAATCAAAATCGGTCCAGAATTTCCAATGGCACGTTCCCGCCAATGTTCCTCCAAAATATGTGAAATTACTTCAATATGCAATTTTTAGTTCCTAACCCCCAACATAACCTCGGTACATCATTTTGTCGGTGAATTGCAACAGATAAATATATATTCATGACAAAAAGTTATTTACGTCTAAAAATATACCAACTTCATTTGTTTTCTTTGCTTATTGTAAAATGCAAAACTAAGCAGCAAAATTACAATATTATTTGTTACTTAAGAACGAATGGCAAGAATGCAGAAAATGATAAAAAAATTAACAGTCCTTTAAAGAAACACTTCATCTATTAAAATATCGTTACGTCTTTTAAATTTCTTGCATGGCAATTTACTTTTTCTACTCACCTGATGATACTTGGAAGTTTGATTTATGGGAAAACACGGAAATTACGTACCTAATCCCAATGCTGAAGAAAAGGAACTCAGTAAGGGTCAATGGTATCTTCCAGGTATTGCAGCTGCCATAAAATCGGCAAAGTTATTGGAATTTTGGCTATTCGCGATCATAACCAATTATCACATTCTATGTACTTAACAACAGCATGCAAAGTACTTGGTGGTTTACTTTAGTGAAAATAACTTTTTTGAAGTCGTCTATGGCACAATTGTTAATATTAAAACCAGGGAATAGTTCACAGAGCCCAAATCACGTGTTTAAAGGAATTCAAATAACATGTTACTTTTCTGAAAACTTGCTTAAATATATTGACCCTGTAAACGAATGCAGTGCATTCTTTTGAACATGCTGAATATATGATTCTGATCATGATACTGGATGAGAGAAAACACATCAGAGATCTGGACATTAGACAAGGCAGTCAGTCGCAAAGAGAAAAACGATCCGAAATTTCAGGATGCCCAAACACAATTTTTAATCTAAGGAAATTATTCAAATGGATGCTTGCAGTTCAACTTCCTCCTCGCTGTTGCGAAACATTAGTGATGCATTTCCCCTATTCGGTCTGGTGAAGTATCTGAATAGAACGTTTCCATGTTACACATAGGCAATTGAGCGAAATGTTAAACTCGTATCAGAAGCAATGTGTTTCAACCGAGCGTGTGCCCGGGGACTAGTGGCAACGCACCCAGCTGCTTTATGCGTAGATCAGAAATTGTTAGTAGATTATAAAATATAGCCAAATTTATTTTCTGTATTCCCACGCTCCCCAACTTCTACAAAACATTAAACAGAAAATAAATAATAAATTGTAATTGCCTATATTAAAAATAAATGAACAGCAGTAAGCAACATAAAAAATTACTCATAGCATTTTTAATCATTTGAAATATTTCCCACTGTGAATAAAATCGAACCCATTCATTTTTATCTTTTGACAAAAGTTTATGTTTTCTTAGAGCAAGTGTAATAAAAAAACTTCTAACTAGAAAATGGATTCATACATTGTTATCCTTTTTTCTGAGAAATCACATTCACCAGAATATAAAAATTTATTTACGAAAGCTTCACTCACTATTTGCGTACAGGCCCTCAAAATCCAAGGGCTATGCTGATCAGAAGCATCGCGAAGAGTTTGTGGAAGTCCAGAAGCGATTCTATTGCCCGTAATGTCTGAGTTTTCCCATAAATCAGATTTCCACGTATCATTGGTGCGAAGAGTAAAATGCCATTCAAGAAATTTAAGAGACGTAATGATGTTTTAATAAATGAAGTGTTTCTTTAAAGGTCTGTTATTTTTAAATTCTTTTCTACATTCTTGCCATTCGTTCTTAAGTAACAAATAATATTGTAATTTTGCAGCTTAGTTTCGCATTTTACAATAAGCAAAGAAAATAAATGAAGTTGATATATTTATAGACTTAAATAACTTTTTATCATGCATATACATCTATCTGTTGTAATTCACCGACAAAATGATGTAGGGAGGTTATGTTGAGGGCTAGGAACAAAAAATTGCATATTGAAGTAATTTAACATATTTTAGAGGAGCATTGGAGGGAACGTGCCACCGGAAATTCTGGACCGATTTTGATGAAATAAATTTTATTACTCTTAAGAAGATCAGTACTTAACAGTTAATGCTATAATAAACAGACAGAGAGAAATTTTAAAATTTTAAAAACTATTAAAAAACTCAATTTTTGCCAATTTTTACGATTTTCTAGACCGTTGCGGGAACGGAAGATATCAATCAATTTCCTTACTTTTTCCCCTCGTTTAATTTCTCACCAATTCGCAACTTTTCCGCGGTATAGCGACATGAAACATTTTTTTGAGTTTTTTTCGGCCCACCCTAGTGTGTACGGTCGAAAGTTTGATACGGAACTATAATTTAATGTGATGATCATGCGGAGTTTCATCTATCTGACTCAGGGGTTCCCAACCTTTTTTCCCTCGTGTACCCCTTTATTAGTCTTTTTATTTTCGCGTAGCCCCTACTGTCATATCCCCCTCCAACCAACCGTCTATACAAAGAAGTTTTTCTCAATAATGTTAAGGGCCCAGGTGAGCGTCAGAGTCAAATGACTGGAATTTATAACATTTGCAGGACTTATTTTTGATTTTATGTTTTGTTTCATTTTTACAATAGTATTAGTTCAACGTAAAAACAGATGAAATCAGTAATGTAATCATTTCGCATTTATAAGGATAGTTAAAAAATGCATTTCCTTTTTTTTTCTTTTTTTCTTAATTTGAGGGTATGTTTAGGACTTTCACAACTTTCACTTTTACTTTTTAACCCTCTGAGCGCCCAATTATTTTGAAGTTTTAGCTGTCAGGTTAGAAAACTTAGCTTATAAAGTAAATGAATCGATCTTTTTTGTATTTAGTTATATCTCTGAAATCTTAAGAAAAATTTAGCCATGATAGTTAAAAAAAATATACATATAAATACGAGCTATCGGCTTTTGAACTTAACATGGAAAACGTAAAAAGACGTTTGCGCCGCTCGGAGGGTTTTAAACGAACTTGGGGAAGCAAAATTCTGTAACATTTTTAATCCCCTATGTTTTCGTGTGTCCGCCATTACCGACTTTGAGTTCGCGTACCCCCAACTAGTCCTTTGCGTACCCCAGGAGTGCGCGTACAGGTTGGGAGCCTCTGATCTGATCTAACTCGTTGCGTTTTTGATTTATCGTGCTCACAGACACACGGAGAGACAGTCAGGCAGATAATCTTTGACGAATTTGGTGCAAAATTTGATACAGACCTATAATTTTTGTGTAAAGACCACATGAAAAATTTCATTTCTCTAGATCGTGGCGTCATTGAGTTATTGTGATCACATGCTCATGCAGACATAGAGACAGACAGTCTACTTGTTAATGGTTTTAGCTAAAAATTTTATATAGATCCACAATTTTTTGTTCATCTTAAATGTAATTTAAATAGCCTGTTGCGTTTTTGAACTATCAAGTTTGAATCCACGCGGATAGACGGATCGCCTATTAACGGATTTTTTCCAAAGTTTAATATAGATCTGCAGTTTTACAGACAGACTAATTCCAAAAATACATTTATTGGACTCAGAGAGGTCTAAAACGTGGAGATTCATTAAAATATCGAGGTCGAATTTTTGAACGATTACAATACTTTCCCTTTGTATGTTTCGTGTACGACAAATTAAAAATGGCAGGGAAGATCGCTTTGGTTCAAACTGCTACTTTTAGCTATTTTTTCTAACCGGTTATTGTTTTCAACAAATGGTACGCAAACTTCTTTCGAAAATAACTGAAATGAAAATACCGGGGGATATTTACTGAGTAAACTGGGTTCTCAGAAGTTGTTTATCGAGCTTCATACTAAAGATGAACAACAGAAAGGGTATGATTTTAACAAACTACACTGAAGCAAGAATATTCCATTGAAGATTGTGAAAACATATTTTAAAGTGGTCTTCTAGCTTGTATAAAATTATTAGGCTATAATTTTCAGAACTCAAATAACAGTTAATCGATCAATTTAATTAAAATCTGATCATATGCGTGTGATTCCTCTAGTAATAAATTTGAGAAAAATTGATATAAAAATTTCATGATATTTACAATCATGAATTATAAATTAAAGACTGAAAAGGAACAATAATTAAAATAAAAAATTGTTCTTTTTAGTACACTTATAAAAAAGTGTGCTCTTCAAAACCGTTTTTATAAAATTTCTTATAGATTTGTTTAAAATTCATTGCTGCTAAAAAAAGAGAACTTTCATTTTTGTTTTTTAAAAAATTAAATTAGAATATTATTAATAATTAATTAACTCCATGATTTACTAATTGCATTTTTGGCTTGGAAAAGTAATTTTAACCCTACCCTGCAAGAATTTTTATTTTGCAACCGCTTCGGTGAAAACCTATACAAAATGAGCATAAGAAATATAGGAAAATAATTAATAAATTAATTTTAGATTTAATTAAAACTAATTAATAAAAAACTATAATTAATTTATTTATCAAAAACTCATATTTCAAGTAAAAACGTAAGAATTAAATTATTTTCTTAATTGATTGTCAAACTATCTAAAATTAATTTTAAAAAGATAAAAATGTAAGTGATGCAGACATGCATCACTGCGTTGTGCGCGATTGATCAAATATTTAACATTTTTAATTAATTAATTGTAGTCAAGGAAGTTCAAGTTTAAAATTGTTTTTTTCAAATTATTTTACCTCTATTTCTTACATTTATTTACATGGATTTACTTAGACATCTGCGGTTAGAAACAAAAAAGCATGCAGTGTCGGGTTGGTGTTTAAAAATTTATTAAGAGGTTGCATGATGTAATTCGCATGTAAAACACTTTTTAAAAGATTAAAAGATTTTCCTTAATTTTTTCAGTATTTCTACTTCTCTTTTCCAGAAGCACTACTCTCTCCACTTCTCGGCATTCCAAAAAAATTCCCTGTGTTAAACAACTGCTGTTAAAAACAAAAATTTATGCAGTGTAGGGTTAACATTTAAACATTTATTTAAGAAGTTGAATGATATTATTCGCATCTAAAATACTTATTAGAAGCTTTTACTCGTTTTTTTCAGTAATTACACTTCTCATTCCAGAAACACTTCTATCTTCACTTCTCGGCATTCCAGAAACATTCCCGTGATCAGTGGCAGAGTACCAGAATCAGTGTGGCTAGAGGTGAAAGAGGAAGAGTGTCACCTGCCAGAATCACTGCACTAATTTTCATTTTACAACCGCAGCGGTGAAAATCTATAAAAAATGAGCATAAGAAATATAGAAAAAAATTTCAGACCTTAATTTTGGAATTAAGTTTTAAATAAAAGTCAATTAATAAAAACTACAGTTAATCAATGAAATTTATTCATTAAAAATCTCCCATTTCAAGTAAAAATGTAAGAATTAAATTATTTTTAATTTATTAAAAAGTCGAATGATATAATTCGCAAGTTAAACACTCTTTAGAAATTTTTTCCTATTTTTTAAGTATTTCAACTTCTTTTTCCAGAAACAATTCTCTCTCCACTCCTCGGCATTCCAGAAACATTCCCCGCGATCAGTGACAGCGTACCAGAATCAGTGTGGCTAGAGATGGGGAGGGAAGAATATCACCGTTCCGAATCCTCCCCCCTCCCCGAAGTTTAGCTTATGAGTCTCTGCTATTTGTTTTAGGGAGGAGGTTGACGAATTGCAAATAGAGGGGAGGTAATGCCTGAGATTTCTGATCCTTAATTGTGCTGAAGGCTCTATGTTCCTTAAGTAACCTGCAAATATTCAGAGTAGAGGGCAGAGATGTTTTAATTATCGAAAGAATAAAGAGATTTTCAGTGAAAAGCAGGGAGTTGTAAGTGCATGTAGAAATCAAATGTTTAGTATAATTTAAAATGCATTATCCGATTCTTTTGAAATCGTGTTTGAAAAAAAGAAAAACACAGCCCAGAAATTTTACTTATTAGAGAAGTTCTTAAATTATTACCGCTCGCGTCCTATTTTAGAGTGGAAAAATTTCTGCAAGCCCATTTCTGCCAGGAAAATTTCGCAACGACCTCTGAGTTGGAAACAAATAAGAAAATTGAGCATAAATTAAAATAATAATTGAAAGAAAATTCGATTTAAAGTAGTTTGAAGGAAATTGTAACTGAATTTTTTCGTCAAGATGATATTATTAACTATTTTTATGTGCAAATGTTGAAGAATCTGAAAGAAAAAAAAATTTATGAAAGCTAATCATCTGACCTCTATTTTTTGCATGACTCCACATCTGTTGCGAACCATCATTAAAGAAACTCTGTACAATATGTTTATAAAGTAATAATTAAGGTACAGAAAAATCGATGATACTTCGGAATAAAAAAAAACGTGCCTATCCCATAGAAAAAGATAAATAATGAGCAATATAACTAGTAAGAGATATTCTATTTTCTGCATTCATTCTTAAGCACACATACACACAAAAAAATTCTCTTTTGCGAAACAGACTTCTTGAAAACATAATATAAAAAAGGACCCCACGAAATCTTAAACCAATAACTTTTTTTTTCATAAATTCTGATATCTTTTCATGCATAATCAATTTTCATGAAAATTAATTAAAACATTTATGCTCCTATAAGTGCTTTTATATACAAATATATAAAGTTAAGGGTGAGTTTCATAGGTTGGAGTATAATTGGCTATGGCTATTTCAGGTTTAGTTAAATTAGCTCTATATGTAAGCTACATTGCACGAATGAAGCTACTTAATTAAAATGAATTAATTTAAAAACTGTAATTGTTTAATTGAAATTTATTCATTAGAAAATTTTCTGCTTCATTTCAAAAATTCAATAAATAAATTATTTCGTAATATAATTATTAAATTATTCAAAATTAATTCTGAAAAATCAAAAATGTATCTTATATAAATATGCATCACTGCGTAGTATAGCGTTCAAAATCATTATTGTGCAATTCTTATTGAAAGCGAAAAGCATCTAGTTATTCGTTTTTTAATTAAATGAAAAATCTAGATAAATCTGTGCGAATTTTTCATTAGTGCTACATAATAAAAAAAAGATTCAAGAGTAACTAAAATAATATCGTATTAGTTCATTACCGCAATTCAAATAAACTATTTATTTAAATGAACGCTTTTATTTCAGAAAATATTTGCTCAAATAAGTGTTAAATATTCAATAAAAGTAACTTTCGCTTATGCATACCAAATGAGCTGAAGAGAACATGAAGCGAAGCATTAGAAACAAAAGAGGAGATGTGAAAAAAAAAAAGAAACCGAAAAAGATGCTGCTGAGGGGGAAAAAAACCCCTTTCGCATTTTTTAAAACTTTCAAATAAATGCCAATAAAGCTGCGAGAAATAGAATTCTAAACTCACAATTTGCTTTTTCTTCTACCTCTTGGGAAAAAAGGTAGAAATTTTATGCTTGTGCTATAAATTACATTCATTGAATAATGTCAATTTGATTCTTCATTCATTAGGTTACGAAGCTCAAGATAATCAAAAGTTAACGACCTGTCAGGAAAACAAAAGCGTACGAAAAATAAAATATGCCAGAAAACCGTGTGTTTGGAGTGTATGAATGATTCATTCAAGTGCATTCAAACATTCAATTATCATTTAAAATGGAAAGAGTTATTAAAAAAGGATGCGTTCTGAATAGAAATATAAATTTTCATAATGACTATAAAGTGCATAATTAAATATATAGATAAGATAAGTGAAATATGCTTATATATATGTTTATATGTTATTAATACATAAATAAGAAAGGATATCAGAAACGAGCTGCATTAAAGTACCGAAAAAAGATTATTTTATTTGTGATGAAAGGGACGCAGTGGAACTTCGCTCATTCGAATATTTTTAATTCGAATTCGCCGGTAATTCGAATTTTCTTTGGTCCCTTGAATTTTCTGTTTTCATAATGTTAAGATATCGTCTATAATCCGATTTCACTTTGGTTAATTCGAATTAATTTCGTTAATTAAATAATTGTGTACTTTGTGTCTTCACTGTTCATAAGTGAATAATTTTTAAGGCCTTTAAGGTATCCGACTGGTTTAAAATCGCCGTTTTTGATGAAATTATCAAAAAAACGTTTTATGACTTAATTTTGTAGCCTGTTTAACCAGCTTTCTAAAACTGTCTCACTTTGTACTCTACTTGAATTACAAATGGAGTTACAGCTGTTTTATTACCGAACTGTAAGCATTATTTTATGTTGCATATAAACTTTAAATGTGCTTTCTGAGAAATGATATTTTTGAGGAAAACTGTCGACCGTAACAATGATTTCTCAAAAAGTTATGCAAGTATTGATATGAAATTTTCTGAGATTGTTTTCTGTAATATGCTTGATGTTTTCCTCTAAAAACTAAGATCAATTTTAAAATCAAGTATTATTTTTAAGTGCTTAAATATAAACGAAAAGCATTTTTTTTGAAAAATTACCAGTTTAGTAACTACATCTAAGTATATCTCAAAACTATTTTGAAGTACAAGAAATATTGTAGAGCATGACACAGATAACTGTCATAAAAACGTACTCCTGCAAGGATTTATGCATATTTAGAATATGATTTTATCTATGGCTGTTAGCGTAAGGCAAATATTTTAGTCATTTTTCTTCAAATTTCTCAGTTTTTTTAAAAAAATATTATTTTGAAAGCCTAATTTTACAATATTTTCATAGTTTTAAAACATATGCATTTGAAAAATAACATTAAAAAATATATACAAGTCATTTTTCAAAAAAATGTCTCCGAACACAGTCGGATACCTTAATTCGCTCGACGACTTTACTTATGTACAATGCATTCACTCAAAAAAATAATAAAATTTTCCTAACTTTAAAAAAAAAACTTTGATCATATTAGATGTACACTGGTGTCCAAAAATAATGCGCAATTTTGAAGATGCTACAAAATTGGAGTTAATATGGGTACTATGGTTCGCAATCAGTTGCTGAGAATCGTGGGACATTTTATCGTCTGAACTCACATTTTACAGTGAAGATTTGGTCACGAGGGCAATTGGGGGGCACTAGAAAGGGATGAAAGCGGAACTGGAGTTTGACCCATCTTGCTTAACAGAAAGCTGATAACGAGATGTAACTTTCATCAATGGTTATGTTTGATGTGCATAAAATTTGCATGCATTTTCGTAAATACAGCACAAATATTCTAGAAGATATAAAGGTTTTTTTTAAAAAATCCCAAATTTTTCCATATGTTTTTTGCTTATAACATGCAGAGTTTTCCACCAAATTGTACGAAATTTGCAGAACACTCGGCAAAATGTTGCAAAAGTATTGTATTAAAATTTGAAGTAAAAGCGTTTAATATTAGAGGAAATATGAGTGTTTGTATTAAATAATGTTTTACTGCACATGTGAGAAACGTAGCGTAATTTTTTCATAACTTCAGAGCTAGATATATAAGGCAACTTATAAACAAATTCCAGTTCAATAATATTAGTGTTCAGAAAGATATCGGCATCGTAACTTGGTGAATTTAGGTACACTCTAAGAGAAGCTAAATGATGAGGGTTCTTGCACAAACTGATATTTTTTAAACTTGAATCTTCTAATAGTAATCGTCGAACTGTAATTTAAATTATGTAGTTAACTTACATGAGTATTTAGGATATTCAGCGTTCATAAAATTAAATATTACTGTTCGAAGATTCAAGTTTAAAAAATATCAGTTTGTGTAAGAACCCTCATTATTTAGCTTCTCCTAGATTGTACCAAAATTCACCTCGTTACATTGCCGATATCTTTCTGAACACTAACGGCATTTAACTGGAATTTTTCTATAAGTTGCCCTATATATCTGGCTCTGAAGTTATGAAAGAAAAATTACGCTACGTGTCGCACATGCGCAGTAAAAAGTATTTACTACAAATGCTCATATTTCCCGTGATATTAAAATTTTTAAATTTAAATTTTAATACAATACTTCTTTTACATATTGTCAAATATTCTGTAAGTTTCGTACAATTTGGTGGAAAACTCTTCATGTTACAAGCAATAAACAAGAGGAAAAATTTGGGATCTTTTAAGAATACCTTTATATCTTCCCGAATATTTGTGCTGTGTTTACGAAAATGCATGTAAATATTATGCACATCAAACATAACCATTGATGAAAGTTACATCTCGTTTCAGATTTCTGGGAAACAAAATGGGACGAATTACATTTTCGCCTTCATCCCTTTCTGGTCATCCCCCTAAGTGCCCTCGTGACCGAATCTTCGCTGTAAAATGTGAGTTACGACGATAGTATGTCCCACGATTCTCAGCAACTTATTGCGAACCATAGGATCCATATTAACTCCAATTTTGTAGCATCTTCAAAATCGTGCATTATTTTTGGACACCAGTGTAAATTGGTGAATTTTACTGTTTGTTTATTTTGAAGTTTTTAATGTTCGGTTGCTGTATTCAAAGTATTATACTGTCTGCTTATTAAAATTAGTTATTTATTGAAATTATTATTATTGAAACTATAAGTTTTCTTGAACTATAACTTTTATCACATATCTTTTTAAAATTACTTACTGCTTATTTATTAATTATGTATTATTTATTAAAACTGTCAAATAGTAAAGCTTTCCTGTCAATTTTTGTTAAAAAAATATTCTTTTCTCTTGCTGAACTCTTTTTTAGACATAATTTTTTTAAATTTGAATTTTTGAGTAAATCGAAGTTTCATTGTGCTCCCCTCACCTTCGAATTAGCCAAGTTCCACTGCATTAATAATTCTACCGCCACGAAGCCATTAATTTTGAATTATTAAATTGTTGAAAAACTTTTTTATTATTGATGATTATTTAATTTGCCTCATTTTATGTATAATATGGGTTTCGATGCATTTGTTTTTAGGCCAGACGAAGAAACTTCTATTAATAATAAACATTCATAACTTGTTGAAATGGATAGTCTAGTTTAGTTATAGTAACGTCCTGTTCTGAAACAAGACTAGGAATATTTTGGGACAGTGTTTTGGACTTTTTAATTTTGAATCCCGGTTTGAACTAGAGCCCCGTCTCCTAGCATCCGCACCGCGCCAGCGGGAGGGCGTTTGACCCACGATGTCGGATTGGGCGTGCGCCAGACCCGCATACATGAAGTATCTTTAGTGGAATCGGTTTTCGAGCCGGGAGCCCTCCAGTCCTGAAGCCGAGGCCTTGCCACTAGGACACCGCGGCCCTCTTGTTTAAACCCAGTCAATTCATATTCATGTGATATATGCCAAATAATGCCGTTCTCATTTAACTTTGGAACACCTTTTGCATTTTGCAGGAGGAAAAATGACATGAAAGCACTGCAAAATGTGTAAAATTAGATGCTAGATGATATGCGTTGTTATGTTTGCCATGAGACTGTGACGACACCGCTAACTGTCTCTATTATTTAAATGTTCCTCACTTCTTCATAGAGAAATTTTTAGAAACGTTTCCAAGAATATTTATGAATTTTGAATTTTCCAAGAGGAAATAGAAATGTATTGAGAAGGGCACCGATTTTGATTTTGTTTTAATTTTTAGAACGGGCCTGTAGTGACCTGATGGCACAGTCTCGGATTCGAGGTCGGAGGATCACGATTTCGAGATCCGATTACATCGAAGATTTGCCGTTTACGTGGGTCTAGTACGCATCGAATCGATCGTTGTGGGTCAAATATCAATGCGTTGGTGTGACGTGAAAGTTTAAAGAGCGGGGTGTCTGCTCAGGTTTCATACTCGTCATCTGACCATGGTTCAAAATGACGAGTTCTGTCCCCAAGCAACTTTTGAGTCTTTTGAAATAGAAACGGTAATCTAAAATTTCAATCAATCCATCATCTTTTAAAATAACACTTTAGATGTTACAACGCCTTAGATGCTTTTGTTAGATGTTCAGGAGTCAAATAAGAAAATTTAAATCTTTTTATGTACATTATCTACCTATTTTGTGAATCAGTCACTCCGATGATTCATAAAAATATAGTTGCTAATCATTTTTACAAGATCAATAAAATTCTGAACGTTTATTAGCAGGAGTTTTTAAACTTTCCCCACATCTTCTTGCGTGTAAAATAACTTTCACGACCCAATTTTTTCCAGAAAAACTTTCCTTATAACAATCACAAAGTTGGGAAATAAACAAGAAAATGAAATTCATTAAAAATAGATATTTAGCAAATTTTAATGAAATTCTTAAAACTAGTATAATTTTTTGGATATTTTTTATGAAAAAATGTTGAAGAATCTGAAAGAAGATTGCCCCGTGAAAATATTTTGGGTATTTTTTATAGTTGAAAATATTTTTGTAGATAATTTTTACCCAATATGTTTCAGTCACCCACTTGAAGACACGACTCACAGTTTAAGAAAGCTTGCTTTATACGTATTCTTTCTCCCTCCGTATAGATTTCGTGCTATAAATCGAGCTCACGAATGGGAAAGCACTCTTAGTGTGTGCTACTTTCTCCATGGCTGCCGGTAATAAACGAAATTAGGTTATTTGTGGCATCTATAAGGGAGGAATAGATTAAGTACTATTAGGCACAATATCGCGTAAAAGTATTGGCTATCCTTGCTACTCGTACTTATAAAAATCTAGGAATAGGAAACTGGTAGACAGCGCTTATCCTTTTACTCAAAGTGGGTAGACAGAGTCATTTTAAAGAAAAGCGGTGAGATAAACTGTAAAAAAAGTTTCCTTTATAGCAGAGTTCCTTAATCTGTAGGTCAAGATCCGAAGTGGAGTGGAGTAGAAAAATATCGCTGTCGCAAAAATTCTGACAGGACCTTCTTCTCCAGATTCTTCAACAAACGTAAACTAAAACTGTGGAGACAATATCTCCACTTTAAATATTTCATAAAAAATTAGTAAATAACTACAGGCTGATCATGAAATAACTTTTCCTGTTTGGAGACATCAATAGCTAAAAGCTTTTAACGGAATAAAATCAAGTTTTAGATTTAGACTTTTGAAGGTATAAGAGAATGAATCTGTGGAAAAAATGATACCAGAAATCATAGATAGGGAGAATTGTGGTAATGTCAGAAGCAATCGATCAAAGTCGAAATTTGCATTCAGCGCCGGTAAAATGGATTATATAATTTTAAGGGATTAGTAATAATGGATTATGTACTTTGTGCGTACTTGATAGCAGTATCACTAATTTACTACAGAATTTGGGCATTTGAACATTCCCAAGCGGTCTACTGATGGCTAACAGAAGATTTCATGATGGGGTCATATTTTCTTCAGCTTATAATTTCTATAGGCTCTTGAAGTTGCTCCATTACCAGAGAAAATAGTCGTAAAATGCTGGAAAATTTTAGATTTCTGAAATACAGCTAAGACAGTGCTTACATTCAACAATTTTGATGCAGGTTGGAGCAAGGCCACACATTCACCTTTAAGTACAACGTCTTCTGCGCCATAATTTCACTGATGAGAGGTTTATTAGTCAGTTATCTCCCACAGTATGGCTGCCTCAGTCACCAGACGTCATTCCATGCGATTTTCGGTTGTGGGGATATTTGAAATTGTCCGTGTCTGTTGTGGATTTCATAGTCTTAGGGATACTTATTTGAACTTTCTATCCCAATAATCGTCAATTAGTATTTTGACATTATCTCTAAGAACTATTTTGATTTCTTACCATTATAATATAGTTTTTAATTTTAGGTTAATAAATGTTTACTGGTAACAAATTGTGTTAGCAAAACAAAACAATTTCATTTCTTGTGTGTCCATTAATTCAATTAGACAATTCTCTTAGATGAGAGAAAAAATCACCGGAAAAAATTTACACAAAAGAAAAGCAATGATAAAAATTCAGAATATAGTTTCCCTTTAGTACATATTTAGTTAGAGTTGATTTGTCAAGAACGAGGAAAAGAAAATACTCCTTAAGATGCTTAATATATACATATATTGGCTGTAGAACTCAAAAACACAATCATAAGACTTCGTTTATTACACAACTTATTTGAGAATCTTTCTATTCTAAGCAATGATTTGATCACTTACGTTTAGTGTTAATAAATAAGCATTTATAAATAATTATAAACAGTACTTCTTTGCAGATAATTTTTTGAAGTTAATCTATCCTGTTATTCTGAATGAGGGAAAAAACCCCACGAAATGTTATATATTGGTTGAAGAAACTTCTCGCATGAAATAATAAAAATTCGCCTGGACAATCGAAAAGATTCCTTTAATATTTTTTTATAGTTAATTATTTCGACACTTTTCATAATTATCTTCAGATTCCGAAACCGTGTTTTTAACATACTGTATATTTTAATATGTAGCTAATAATAAATAACTTTGCAAGAAAATCGAGCATTTCTTTTGTTGTCGCATGAATTTTTAACATTCAGTCATTCACTTCTCTTAAATGAAGGAAGAAATCACAGCAGAAAGAACGGCTAACTATGGAAAAAAAATTCACATAAAATAAAACATCGATAAAAATTCATATTTTTTACAGTAGAAATAAAAACGGCATTGATATATTCTGAAAAGGGAAGGAGAAATACTCCTTGTAATAGGTAGTAATTTTTTTTACTGCTGAACTTAATCATAAGGCTTTAATTATTTCAATATATACTAGAAAATCTTTCTATTATGAACTATGATTTTGCTCACTCAAGTTCATTTTTAATAAATGAACATAGCAATCACAAATATTCTTGTTACATGAACAACCAAAATGTTTCATTTCTTTCTTACCCAATAAATTTTCGAAATTAAGCTATCTTGGTCTCCTCAATGATAAAAGAAACCTTAGGCGGTAATTTCTATAATAATTAAATTAATAATAGTTATTATTAATTAAGAATAGTTATATATAAAGATTTGCATGAAAAAGAAAAAAGGCCCCCTTAATATTTTTTTAACTGTAGAACACTATCATTTGCTGTTAATTATTTTAACACCTTTTCGTCATAAACCTTCCTATTCCCAACAATTCTTTGTTCGCTGACTGACAATATTAAGAAACGGGTTTTATAAGTAATTTTCTCCAGAAAATGAAGCATTTCTTTTTTGCCGCATAAATTTTCAAAATTCAATCATTTAGTTCTCCTAAATGAAACAGAAAAATCACATAACATAATTCATATAAGAAGAGAAAAAAAATCCATGCGAAATGAAACATGGTTAAAAATTCAGAATATTTTTTTTCCTTTAGTAAAAATAAAAAAGAAATAAGCGTTGAAAAGAGAAAAGCAAACTCGTTTCTGTAACGTTTATTTCTGTGCTGAACTGAATCACAAGGCTTCGATTACTTCAAAACATTGCTCGAAAATCATTTCATTCAGAACTTAAAACATTTTTGTTATTTACATATAGTACTAATATA